>VXBO01000559.1:0-16654 GCA_013400135.1 Rhinoptilus africanus
TTTCATGTTTTTTTGCTGAACTATAGGTGCTTTGACATTGACAAATAACAGCAAAAAATTAAAAATTATACCTCTAAGATCATTTATATTCATGATTATAAGCCTTTATCTTTATTTCAGTTATCTAACTTGATGAGAGTTTTTTCATGCCCACCTTGCTACACATCTGGCTTTATGATTATTCCATAAAGACAGTCATATAAACCTAAGAGAAAACTTTGAAGCATTTATTTTCCAAAATCTGTGTTTATGCTTGCTGGGAAGGAAATTCAGAGTTGTGGTCTTAGATAGCCCTTTATGGCACTGTCATATCATCTAAAAATTCAGTATAGTGGTTTGCATTGCTGTTTTTGTAATCAGCCACAATAATATTCACTGGACCATGTCAAAAGTAGTGAGTAGGGCCATTCTGCTTGTGGAAAGCAGAATTGTGCCTCAAGTGAGGGGCCATCTGATAGTAAGGGAGTAAACTTCTGATGGGATGAGAAAGCTGTAGAGGCTTCCATTTCACTGGCACATAAGCAGACCTGAAAATGCTTTTATACCTGCTTCTGTGATATATAGAAAATATTTCTAACGTAAGACCATTAAGAAGTGTATGAGGAGAACTGAACTCTCAACTAAGCATTCAATTAGAGTCAAGATTTCTGTGGTATTTTTCTCCACCCTTGCTGACAGGTGAACTTAGGCATATGACATTCCCATCCCATACCTTAGTTCTGTCATTTGTGAAAGAGAAATAACAACATCAAGCCCATTTATTAGGGACTATTTTAAAAAAATTAGAACTAACTCCCATGTTCATCCTCTTTGGATGCAGTAGCTGCATTTGTCTTTACCAAATGCAGAAGTGCAGGATGAATACGCTGTTCTCTAGACCCAGGAGATGATCAGGACTGCCTGCAAAGCTGGGATGGTTCAGGAAAGGGGAAGATTCTATATAAGCTTTGTTTCTTTCATGTACTAACACTTATATCCTGAAGTCTTTAGAACAATTTTTTTTTTTTTTTGGACTAGATTATGGGGTTGAGGACTTACTAGGTTTGTGGAGTTTTTTGTTTTTTTCTTTTAAGACCACAACCGCTGAATTATGCTTGTCTTGTTTAGGTATTTGGTTCAGAAAAACGAAATTAAATTTGACCTGGCAATATATATTGTCATCTGTTTTGTCAAGGGTGAATTTTTTTGTCAGATATTCAACACATTTCTTTTCTGAGACCTAAGAGCATAGCGCTAGCCATAATTTATAGGGTTAACTGAATTTGATTTTTTTTTTTAATTATGCATTTGAATTTAAATAACAGCTACCAAACAGTTAGGTCTGTTGCACTAAGTGCTGCAACAGACCTGAGTTGTACCTAAGTCATAGAATGAATTACCTAGATACTTACTGCGATCAGCATGGACATAGATTATGCTACTATAAGGCAAATCAGACTCACTATTTTCTTGTGTCACTCAGTGTCCAACGTTATTGCAGAATTGCAATGAGTTCCCANTTTCATGTTTGAAATAGCACACATTATAAGTCTGATGATTTAACTACAAAAACACTCCCTGTTCTTTTCTCTTTGTAGGAAAGTGGCATCTTGGGATGAACTGTGAAAGCAGTAATGACTTCTGTCATCACCCTCTCAGTCATGGATTTGATTACTTTTATGGGCTTACTGTGACCAATTTTAGAGACTGCAAACCTGGCCAAGGCAGCGTATTTTTAAAAGGGGTTCAGAAATCCCTTGTCATCCCAATCCAAATTGCTGGAATCACCCTGGTCTCTTTGGCAGTAGTACAGTACATTGGCCTTCTCAAAGTTCCTTTCCAAGCATTGGGTTATTGCTTGTTAATAACTGCTTTTTCCCTCGCAGTTTTGATCTTTTTCTTTTATCATTTTCGACACCTGAACTGCTTCTTAATGAGGGACCATCAGATTATCCAGCAACCACTATCATATGAGAACCTTACTCAGAGACTGACAAAGGAAGCCATGCAGTTTATAGGAAGGTAGGTTTCTAACTGTGTTATAAGTTAATGCTGGCATTTCACAGTGATGATGTTTCTGAAAAAGTAGGAAAAAAAAGTGAACTGGTGGGCACGAGCAATATGTCATTATATATTATCATTTTTTTCCTTTAAAAGATCACTGAGGTTAATCTTTTTTGTGAAAATGACTGGGTTTTTTTCTGATGGGTATGTCATTATTTTCTCCATAAAAAATAAATATATTTACATGCTTCAGAAAAAAATTACAAGAAACATTTAACTTTTTTAGGACTTTCATTCTTGAGAATTTCCTGTAACTTGAAATATGAAAAATCTTTTGTGATGTGACTTAATTACGTGAACATATAATGAAGAGTCATAATCTATGACTTTTCTAGAGAGGGAAACTCTTCTTCATCATTGATTTGAAGCATCCATTATTCAGCTTTCTTAAGGCCAATTTTTTTTAAGATACTGTCATTTTAGATGCCTCCACTTTTATTCCTCATTCAGTTTGAAAAGATTTGATTTACAGCAGTTAGGAAATAAATGTTTTTTTGAAAGCAATGATTTTGTAATAGACATCACGTTAGCTCACATAGACATGGGATGTACAAAATCATCCTAAGTCATTCTTCATTTTTGCAGTTAGCTTTATTTTGGCATAATTGTCACCACAGGGCTTTTAATGGGATCAAATCACAAAAGTATTTGTATATTCTGAAATATAAATCAATATATTTGGAGCAAAAATGTTTCATCCATTTAACTTGAAAAATATGCCAAAATATTTTTCTCTGTCACTTTTGAAACAGGTCACACCATTTCTAAAAATAGTTAATCACAAGTAAAAACATGTTCTAAGATACAAGAAGTCCCTTAATTACTATTCTTAAAAGTATGTATCAGGTAGTTACTGTGAATACATTGACAAGGTGTCATTGCTGAATGAAAACTTATACCAAAGAATCAGAAGCTAAGTTTTCTGAACTTAATGACTGCATGCAGTAGTCATCAAGACAGTTAGCAAGAAAAGATGTTTATCTAAAATCTTGATCTCATACTGAAATTTTTATATCCTTTCTATCATTATAAATATTTGATGTGGCCATGTCAACTCATCATACCAAAATAAAATGGTTTTTATAACAAATTTCTTTAAGTAAGTCTTCCCATCTATCAACATTCTCATGAGTATTTATAAACGAACTAAAACATCTTTATTTCCTCTTGGCAATGGTGATAGATATAAAGATGCCTTCTCATCTAGATTCTAATTAATTTAACAGTGAAGTACTTTGTTTATTACAAACATGCCCATATAACCCTCTTTGAAAATTGTTCAGAAGTTATTTGCTTAGTGACCAAGCTTTTGGTGATTTTAAAAGGCTTTGGAGTACATTAACTATATGTTGGCAGATTCTTCCACGATTTACAAATATGTAATGTGCCTCTAGCAATTCATAATATTTTTTGAATATCTTTGAACATTTAATTGATTTCAATGCAATGACAATAAATTGGTAGCCCCAAAACAGGTGAGTTCAAGACTGGAAAACAGTGCTAGGAAACTAATAACTCTTTTAACTTTATTAGTATTCATAATGAGCACAGTGTTATTGTATAGTTTAGTCAGTGTTTAAAGCAGGCAAAACAGTGTATCATCTAGGTCAGCATAGCTTTGTTGACTCAGCTGGAGGTAAGTTGCTTTACATCAGCTGGGCACTTGGCCCCAGTTCTCAATGTAGTTTCCAGACAAAACTGATGTTAAATTGAAGTCAAGGTTAAGAGCACATAGTCATAATTTACAATAAACTTTGGTACAAGAATGCTGCAATTATAGTGGGAAATATAACCCAGACAATTCAGAGTCAATGTTAAATTAAAGAATATCCAAGCATATGAATGTATTGAGAAGCAATTAGGGCATTCGACCAATCTTAACTGTGCCCTGTAGTGAATTCACATGAAAAGTATATGACCATAAAACTTGCTCCCGGGGATAGGAGTAATTAGATTCATATTCACTGAACTGATCCGTCCCATATATTAATGTAAGCAACAAAAATCAATATTTGCTGTGACACACTGGTTCTGACTAAAGTCTGACTATAGTTCATACCTGTGATCTCCAGTGTGCCAGACCATCGCTTTTACAACTAGTCTACTGACTTTGGCTATTTGTACGGTAACAGCTGTCAAGGGGCAACCAGGTTGCAGCAGCAGTCAAGCATCTGGCATTCAGAAGTGAAGGGCCACCAGGTTTTTGCAAACCACAGTTGCTCCACGGCATTCTTGTTGTTCCGCTTCTTTCAGCGATCAGTCTTCCTCACCCCTCCTTTAGTCACACGTTTGGCTCAACACTTGGTTTGTCATACAGGCTTCTTTTGTTCAAATAATACAATAAGTGGCAAGCTCAGTCCTTTACACCAGTAATCCCTGTGTACAAGTATACTAGAGTACAAACAATCCTGAATTTGAGAATTCAGTCATTCACATTTACTGGTTCTTAATACATTTTATCATCAAACTAAAAATCATCAGCTATCATGCATGTTTTAGTTGTTTAATTATCTTTACAATAAATACATAATGAAGCTCCAATCTTCAACAGCACTGGTACTTTCTATAGTCCTTTTATGCTATATTTATATATAATATATATGAATGTATATATAGTTATATAACAATTAAAACATTAATGTTCTATATAGATAAGTTTATTATACCTATTACCTATATTACCTTTTTAAGTTCTTCAGAGTTCAGACATTGGACTTCCTGACATCATTTTTTTTCCTACCTATTTCTCAGTCATATGGTCATCTTTATAACTTCTTGCCATGTATATAATCATTAGATTTTGTGTTTTTCAAATCTTCTTATAATACCTTCATAGCATATACATATATTCTGTTATACTTACTTTGGTCTGGTTTTTTGAGAGGTGATGTTGTATTTGTTCTTCCTTAGTCTAGGATATGTGTATTACTTTCCATTTGTTCCTTGGTAGATTGAAATAGAGCAAATATGATAGTCAATGCTCAGAAATGGCATTGGAGAAGAATCTATGCAATATACAATTGCAAGTGTCAGATCTAGTGCGTGAAAACAAATACTAATTCAGTTGCTCACCCTAATTGTAAGTGGGCAAGTAAGCTCAGTATATGTTAATTCTAATTACTTTTTGCCAAGGACAAGTTTGTAATATTGTAAACCTATCAGAACACTCTCTGGACATTACAGTATATTTGAAGGTCTAATGGATTCTAATTATTTCATGTTAAGTTCAATGTGGTTGTCACTCGTGTATCTCAGCATGCCCTTTATTAATGACCAGCTGCACAGACAATCCAGATTTGGAAAGTGCCAGAGACCTGTTTTTAATGTATCAGAAAATAACAAGACAAAAGTACTACTCTGTGATACAGAACACCTCTCTTACAATTTTGGATAGCTGATCACAATTAATAATTATTAAAATAAAAATCCTAATGAAATTAACTTCTGGAAGACAGTGTTTGCATACAAACATGTTTATATTCAAAAGCAATAGTGAAGATGATGTTGAACAATTTACAGACATTTATTTTTTTCAGTCATAGATTGCATAGCCATAATATTAAAGATTTTGCGAGGAGAGTTAATATTTTTTTATTTTCTTTTTATCTAGTCTATTTCAGTCCTTAAATCACTGCTACAACACATATTCAAATTTATTTTCATCTAAGCTAGCAGACTGTGGTTTAGAGTTTTTTCCATATATCACTAGGTCCTAAGATCAGGCAGTTGGCATGTTGTACTAGAGTTAGTTCTGAAATCAACTGTTTTTATGGATCCTACAAGAAGATTCTTTATATTTTACAGTAAAATACAAATTATAGAGAAGAGTTTGTGTATCTTTGTATACACATAATGTATATGTGCACACATATTAAAAAAGGGTAGTAATTTAGAAACCATAACAACTCTGATGGATCTTCATCCTTTGTCTCAGTACTCTGCTTGTTCCTTTTAAACAGAAGAGCTAACATATTTATTCATATACTTTAGTGTCATCTGAAAATTAAAGATTTTATTCATTTAAGAATGATTAAGGACCTAAATATTTCTGCAATAGTGTTAGACTGCATTGTAAATGAAACATTTCTAAAAAGCAGTGGATCTGTAAACTGGGCTCCAAATTTTGTGGGTGAGAGGGATTTAGTAATGAATATAGGTAGGTAAGAAAGTTCTTTTTTTTCCCCCATGCTTATGATAATGTACTTTTTGAAGGGGAGAAAAAAGGTTGTATACAAAGAACATAAAAGCATGTATGAATTGTTTACCTTCAGCGTTTAAAGGGTGAAATAGGCATGAAATTAGAGATGTATCTTGGCTATTTGCATGGAAGAATCATTTCAAAAATGCAGATATAGTGGAAACTCCCACTTTTAATATCTTCTAGAAAGAGTCCTATTTTCCATATTTTTATGGGTTTTTTTCCCTTTCTCACTCCATTTTCAATAACTTTTCTGGTTTTGATAAGTTACTCCTAAGTGGCCTGGAGTTCTCTTTTCTGATTTTGAAAAAATTTTAAAAGATGAGATTTGTGGCTAAAGAGTGTCTTACAAAAGAGTGAGACAGGAATATTCGTTCATGGATTCAGTCATGCTAACAAGGATTTTAGCAATGTTAGCGATCAGAACAAAAGAAAATACAGCTTGTAGGACAAAGTCCTGCTTTGATAAAACTAAGCCAAGGTTTACCTTTTCCTTCTGCAGGAACACGGATTAGTGAAGTGCATTCAGCCAGTCAAGTCACAAAGAGCACTGTCTAATTGGAGATCTAATTACGGAGTAGAGGAGGGAGCCACGCGGAATAAGCACTGAAGGAATTTATCCACTGGGGGGGATATTGAATAAGAAGGGTATTTTTATTAAAGGAGAGTTACAACAGAGGAAACGTTAGGTTTGCATCTGCCTGTATCGACACTCTGTTACATATTTGTGCTGAAAATATATCCTCAGACTATATACTTCAACATTTTTCTTTTCTTTCATTTTAGCTGTGTCTTTGGTGCACTGTGACTATGTGAAAATGACATATTCACATTCAATAAGTCTTATTAAATCATATGCACTTATCCTTGTAAGAAGTAGTATATTTAACTCCTGTATCTATTTATCTATTTCAAATAGTTCTTTGCACAATATTTCAGTCTTATGGGTGAATTAGCTGGAATTTATAAGAATTTGGAGGTTACAGAAACAATTCTTAACCCAATTTTAACACAGCACAGTGTAACCCAGCTCCGGCTCATAGTCAGCTGCTGTGATTCATAGCATCTTCACTGGTATAGAGGGTAGTAGTCTAATGAGTTAAAAATATATACTTTAGGACAGACTATGAGGATAATTTTACATCTAGCAAAAAAAAAATGTTGTTCAGAAAGATCGTACTTGTCCATCATATTAAAGGTTAATTTAGAATTTATTGTGAAAAAATAAAACTGACCCCATGTTCCCATTTCATTTCCTGCATAGAATCATACTTAAAACCTTAGTTTCATTTGACAACTACAGGCCATCAAATTCAGAGCCCCACCTGTTGCTCTGCTGCAGTGATCTTAGATTGACATCAATGCACAGAAAAGCAAACAAAAGTATCCAAGGAGTCTTCACTGCAGAAAACACCTACTCTAAGGTGGCCCTGCTCTGGCAGGGGGGTTGGACTAGACAATCTACTGAGGCCCCTTCCAACCCTGTGATTCTGTGATTCTATGAAAACTGCAGGAAAAAAAGTTAAAAGACCCACATGTGAAGCACAGAGACAGATTAGTTATAACTTGCTTTCTCACCCACTTTAAAGCTGTGTTTTACAGCCCAAGCCTGAACTACATCCTTGAGTAATGTAAAAACTCCTCACACTAAATAAGAACCCAGCACTTTGCAATGGAGAGGAGTCACCAGCAAAGGCGATGCATTTGGAGGTTTTCAAGATCAGTTAAGCACACAGTAAAGAACGTCTTATGTCAAATGTGTGTAATCTTTCTGGCTACTCAGTAAATTGAAAAGACTGTGTGATTCACGTTGGATAAAAATTTTTACTGTATTTGAGTAAGTGAATCTCAGATCTTTTGAAACTGAAGTTCCCTGTGTTTAAACTGTGTAAAAGATAGGGGCAATACATTTCTGAAGGAGCTGTTTACTGAAGTGGTTCAGGAGTTAAGCTGTTATTGTCAAATTTCTCTCCTGCCTACTAGCCGATATTGTCATCCCATTTTCAAGGTCATGGTACAGGTAGTCAGTTATGATTCTCCTCAAAGAGTTTTGGCAGGAGATAAATAGCTGCCTGTGATCTTTTATAGGATATTAATAGGTGAGACACTTCTCCACCTGACAGCGAGCTGTCAATCAGAACCTGTCAATTTGAGTTGCAAAGAAGAGAATGATGTAGTGCCCTTCCATATCAATCATTGATTCAATGACTCTTCATGAAATTTAGATCTTTGTGTCAGTTCCATTTAAAAAAACCACCACCTCAAGCCCGAGTTATTATCTCTTGTAAATAAGATTTAAAGTGGAGGCTTTTGATACTCACTTTTAGCAACACAGATAAGCATTTAGAAGTATGCACTATCTCTGTGACATTAGAACAAGGCAGTTTGCATGAAGAGTAAATTGTACCTACACGATTATAAGTATAAAGTAGATTTGTGTGGTGTTTTCCCCCAGAATTTGTTTATTGGTCTAAATTTGGTGAACTGTGCTTAAGGAAAAAGTCAAAGATAATCCCATGCAGTAAAATATGCATGTTGTAAACTATGCATGTTGCAGAAATGTTCTTTAATAAAAGGTCAGTGTTACGTTAAAATATGTATGAAATATTAAACTTATAAGTATACATTTTTTTTACTTGAAGTGCTGACGTTTTCAGTCTTCTTAATTGACTGAGAAGTCTTGTGTCATTTGTGTCATCAACAATATTGTATTTTCTTTATTTTTTGAATCTGTACTTTATAATGCTAAGGTAATATGGGATACACGTACAAATATTTGGAAGGAATTCAAATAATTTTGTTTCCATTTTCCACATGAAAAAATGTTCTATTTATTTTTTAAAAAAGGAGAAACTTTTTATGAAGATAAAGTCCCAGTCAGAAACACACTTATCGAGTGAGTAATCTGGATAAAATTTTCCCACTTTGATTTTATGTACTGTTGCCTATGCCAGTAAAAAAGAAAGCTTTAGCCATGCAGCTTGTGCAAAAACAGATCCAAACAAGGAGAGAGGAAAAATGGATCATAAATATAATAGATTGAGCCTGCTTATTTTTCCTTGAGAGTAAAGCATTGATATCACATAAATCCCTTTTATTAAAAGACTTTGTTTTCAAGTTCTAAAGGTTTGGGGTTTTTTTTCATTTTAAAGAAACAGTTTGTATGTGCATGTCTGTATAGTTCCTTGCCTCTTTAAAAGGTGGATGAATCAGCTGCATGAGGAGATATATAGTCTCCCTTTGATGTTGATATGAATCACAGGTATTTTCCACAACAGATTGGTGAGGGAAAATATGATAAATAAAGCCAAAAATACTCTGTAATCAGCTGTGTACCTTAAGGTGAGATCCAGACAAGTTTTCTGGGTAGTGCCTTTCTGATTCAACTGATATTTACAATATGCATCATACTACAAATGCTGTTATGGACTATAGCAGTAAATTTGGCTAGTACTGCATAATTTTAAGTGAAGTTCTATAAATAATGCATGAGCAAAGTTCTTAACTTGAGCTGTGTTTTCACAACCTACTGGAACTGATCATAAATATCGCGTTGACAGATCACATGAACAGCAAAATTTACAGAGTCTATTTATTGCAGCTCAGGAAATAGAGTAGTTCAGGAAAAAGACAATGGAGACACTTCATTACTGTCAGAGGGAAAATATTTCTCTGTATCAGTATGTACTTTGAGATTACTTATTTTTTGGTACAATATATTTGTAGTATTATTTACTGATCACATACATACACACACAGAGCATTAAATGGTGAGAGATTTGGTCGTATACCTTGGTCCAGGATAATTAAGGAGGAAGAGTACTAGTGTACTTGATTTAACCTAGTCATTGATATTCAGGTATGTTTGACCCTGGTCCTCATAATAGTCTAATTGATCAGATTCCATATGACCTTGTGAGCAAGATAATTGTGTTTCACATATATGTGTAGTTACGAAGATATGTTTTTGGACAGCAATTGTATTCAGACACTTAAATATGTACTTGTAAAGTGAAGAGAGGTGCTTGTAGCCAGAAACTGCTGGGTTCTTGGCTTTAAACAAGTTGCTTTTCAATATGTATAGCAAACAGTAATTAGATTTTGTTGTTCATTTTTGCTTTCAATTCAGTATACAGTTAAGGATGACATTTTTACTCTCTGTATGTATATTCAGGATTACCCTGTAATCAGTTACAGTACTCATTTTCTCATTTTCCTCCTCCCCAATTTTTTTTTTTTTGAGCTGCGCTGCAGAAAGATTTCTTTGTATAAACTTTGTTATAAAACATACTAAGGATTTGAAGGTTTGTTTTGTTTTGTTTTTCCAGGAATACAGGTGCGCCATTTCTTCTTGTCCTGTCTTATCTTCATGTCCATACTGCTCTATATGCTTCAGAAAATTTCAGAGGAAAGAGCAAGCATGGTTTATATGGGGATGCAGTGGAGGAAATGGACTGGAGTGTGGGTATGTTGCATGTGCTTCTAAGATCGCTAGACGAAATTCACGTCCACCAAATGCAGACTTCATAAATTTGCATGTCTACAGTATATCTGACATACTTGTCCTTTATACTCAGGGGAAAGAAACAATAATTTAAAAGGCACAGTAATCTGATCTCTTCTAATATCTACTTTATGATTAAATTTATTATGTCCTACAAATGCCTGCTCTCTTCTTTGACTATGAAGGTAGTCCATACAGTATGGACTTAGCAGAGCTGTGGACACCTTAACTGTGGACATTTGAAGTAGAGTAGTTGAATCCAACCCCATGAACTTCTGGGTGCCTTCTGGCCCCTCCAGCTTGTCCTCATAAAACAATATGCTAACTCAAAAAGTGACCACATGATATTGATATAAAAATATTTTCAAATAAAGTGACTACAATATGCCTATTAGCAAAAGTAATTTGCTGATTATTTTAATGAGTTGTCTGAATTAGTGAAGTCACTCAGGTGAGGTCCACTTCTGTTCATGAAGAATAGTCAAACTCAAACAATTTGCCATTCAGAACCTTTCATTCTCTCTGAGGCTGGAGAGCAGTTGCTCATTAAGTCTTTCAACAAGGTTCCCTTATCTCTAGATGTATTGGAATGACTCTCTGATTCCAGAGATAATCACCTGTGAAAACAATTAGCAGGTCATATTTGAAAAGAATCATATTGGAGAATGGCAGTATTAGGAGCTAAAGATGAGCTTACATTCCTTCTTCCCATATATCCTGAGTTTATTCTGTTCTCAGTACAACTCAGTGCAAATTGTCTTTCTTCAAGAAAATCTTACTTCCTTATTAAGTTGCTATAAAGAGTTGTTCAGCTTTGATGCATACATATTTTTAAACTATTTTTAAACTGTGCAGTGAAACATAATGTAAATTCCTTTGCATATTTTCCATCAAGAAGTCTAGTTGCAGAAGCTAGGGGAAAAAAGGCATCACAGCACATTTAGTTGCAGAAGCTAGGGGAAAAAAGGCATCACAGCACATTTAGTTATTTGTAATGTATTTATTTACAAAAATGGGGAAAACCCTTGTGAGTAGGAAGGGTTTTCAATGTGGAAGGTAACGAGATTAAACAGGAAATCCCTCTTTTATAAATCAGGTTTTGTAACAAAAGTGGCTTTAATTCCACCCTGTATCTTCATCATGTCTGTCAATGGCTACCAGCATTCGGTCAATCAAGTGCCTTCATTAGATAAAAGTATGCATGTGTTGTCGCTTCTGCTTGCATCCATGTTGTGGTAAGCTACTGGGCATTAGCTGGTCTTACCACCTGTGTTTGATTTTACTATTTCTTTTTCTGTTCCATGATAGTTAGCTTATCTCAGCCTCGTTGGTCATTTTCTGCTGCTATTATGTTTTCCTTCCTCCTTAAGGAAAGTGGGGCCAGGGTTTAAACAGCAAGTTGAAAAGCAAGGCAGCTGACACGTTGCTCATTCAGGCTATTTAGTGATGCAGAGGTGGTAACAGGTTGAAAACCACTATTCTCTTCCAGAATGAGCACAGGCTCTTAGGCCATGTGTCAAAGAAACCAAACTCTAGGACAGAAGCATATTGTTAAAAAGAAACTTGGGATAAATCAGAGATACAAATTCAGGAATAGGAATTTTGAACAAACTGAGAGACGAGGTAGATGAGCTTCCTCGTATATTGTCCTTTGCAGGTGCATCAGGGGCAGCAGGCTTGCTTAATCAATCGGGAAACAGATTTTCATCTCTCATAAACTTGTATGAAAGCATCAAATTTTGTTACAGTTGGGGGTCTAGTTTCTTGGTTTTGCTTATGTCTTGTGAGACTCCTGTTGACAGATTATGTATTTGCTCAAAGAGGTAGAAAATATGTTTAGTTCCTCAGTTAATTTCTCCTCCATTATGAGGGTGATGAAAAAAAGCTGTGGCCGACATTTCCAAAAGACTGTGAAGGAATAATACAGATTTTTTTTTCTTTTTTTTTTTCTTCAGTTGAAGGGAGTACTTATTTCCATTAACCTCCACTGAAAATTCCAGTCTTAATGCACCAAGTAGGTCAGACAGAGTAGATTTGTACTGCCGTACAGATGATGTCAGTAACCAGTATTTTCTTGGAATGCCTCTGAAGATGTTACAGTAGCAAAGTCAAACAAAATTGTCTGCAAAAGCTGAAAAAGTGAAAACTTTAAGCTTTCCACAAAGGGAGGTTTCATCATTCACTAGACAGAAATTATATTTAGGCATAGATTCTGTGATTCTGTGGTAGATGAAAGTAACTTGCAAAAGCAATAAGAACAATATAGCCCAGATATAACAATATTCTGCAAAGCCTCTAATTAAAGACAACACAAGCACAGGAAGTAAAAATGAGTGTAAGGGAAACTGCATTATAGTACAACATTAGAAACGTTTAGCATCTGATAGGAAAACAAACACCAACTTCAATGCAATTCTAAAAGAAACTTACAACGTATTATCTGCTGAGTGGGAAGTATTGTGGAAAACCCTTGTGGATGACTGAAAAAAGGCAAAACTAAGAGTAGAAGAGAAGTTAGAAGTAGAAGTTCAGACTGTCAGGTACCAGTGATGGAAAGTTTTGCCCATGAAATGCAAATGAAATATTGTTCCTGTTCTGAAAGATCAGCCGGAATCAGAAATAAGTCTTTAGCTGCCATTTACAAGAGAAAAAGCAACCACCTTTCTATTAAGACAGAGAATTTCACTCAGACTGAGAATTCTAAATAGAAGACAATTACTCCATTTTCATTTGTTTACTTATTGAGAATCAATTACCTAATTGGACTATAATTCAATTATAAAGCAATCTCCATGCTAGGAGGAGAAAAACCTATAATACACTTGAATTAAATACTCCTTTGAATATTTCATGCTTGTGACTTGTTAAACCAATACTGTATGATTACAGTCCATGTCAAAAATATGAAATACAAAGTCTCTGGGTAAGCTTTGGGACCATGTGTGTCTACTGCTTGTGCATACTGATGTTTGTGTAACAGAATTGAATGTATAAAGCATTCACAGTTATAATGTCACTGCATGTGACATGCCTTAGAGAGTCATTCTCTGGCTAATAGCATTAATTTTCTTTCAATGTAGGCTAAGCACCTTATTAATGCTATTAATTATAATTCATATGAGAGAGGTGAAATAATCTTACAGTCTAAAAATGGAAAAAGAAATGATGAATGAATTAATGCAATATTATCCTTTTCTTCCTTCCTCCCTTCTTCCCTTCTTTCATTCCTTCATTTCTTTTTGAGTATAGGAAGAGAAATGTACATGTTCAGAAATTGTTTTTGATGTAAATTGCATTACACTAATTTAATCCAAAGCAGATCACTGCAAAGAGTTTTGGAGCCCCCTGTAGACTTGCGTGAAGCTCTGTGAAGACACACTAATTCAACACCACTTTTGCAAATGTCTGTTTATTGTTCTGTTAACAGTAGAAACGCTACATATCCTAATCCTTTGCGGAACAATCACAACTGAATGGCTTAAGTGTAAAAAAGTCTCAGAAATTTTAGTCTGGTGCAAGCTAGGTAACTGTAGAGTGAGGGCCTTGTCTGGATATCTTTATTATGTGAATGTCCTGCAAGCTGAAAAAAAATTAACTGCCTCTCTGCCATAATCTTTTGACCTGTTTTAGGATGAAGTTATACCAAGAAAATATTACCACCATCTGATGTTAGTTAATTAGAAGAAAAGGAGTGGAAATAAATCCCAATGCATCTTACATGTAGGTTGTGTTTGAAATACCTTAGAAGGTTTGGTAGAGTTATATATGAAGAGAGTAGCTCTGTATCTCCCCAGTACAAGTCGGTTATGGAGCTATGGTACAGTGTCCAGCAAATGGTCACAAAGATGCTTAAGGGACTGGAGTGTCTGTCCCATGAGGAAAGGCTGAGACAGCTGGGACTAGAGCTCTGTTCAGCCTGGAGAAGAGAAGGCTGAGGGAGGATCTTATCAATATATATAAATACCCAATACCCTTTTTGGAGATACTCAAAAGGCATCTGGACATGGTCTTGGGCTGCAAGTGATCCTGCTTGAGCAGGGGAAGTTGAACAAAGTGAACTCCAACTTTCTGGTCTCTTCTAGCCTCAACCATTCCATGATCCTCTGAGATGCTGAAGAAAAGAAAAAAAGTATTCATTAAAGTCAATTCATATTTTGAATCAAAATCAGGGATAACCTTTAGAAGTCAGTCTAGAGGGACCAAGGAACTCTTCACTGAAGCAAACAGAAGCAAGATACTCTCATGAGGCTCTGCTTCTCCACTCCTCTCTCGTGAGACCCCACCTGGGTACTGCATCCAGCTCTGGGGTCCCCAGCACAAAAGAAACACAAGGACCTGTTAGAGCATGTCCAAAGGAGAGCCACAAAAATGATCAGAGGGCTGGAACACTTCTCCTCTGAAGAAAGGCTGAAAGAGTTGAGGTTGTTCTGCTTAGAGAAGAGAAGACTCCAAGGAGACCTTATTGCTGCCTTTCAATATATAAAGGGGGGGGTTATAAGAAAGACAGAGAGCTCCTTCTTACTACGGTGTGTAGTGACAGGACAAAGGGTAACATTTTTAAAATGGGAGAGGGTAGGTTTAGGTTAGATGTTAGGGAGAAATTGTTTACAATGAGGGTGGTGAAATACTAGAACAGGTTGCTGCCCACAGAAGTTGTGGATGCCCCATCCCTGGAAACATTCAAGGTCAGGTTGGACAGGGCAATCTGATCTAGTGAAAGATGTTCTTTCCCATGGCAGGGGGACTGGACTACACAAGCTTTAAAGGACTCTTCCAACCCAAACCATTCTGAGATTTTGTGTCACTACAGTGATGACAAATTTTGAAGATGCTAGTGATATCTTAAATAGGTTTTCCTTACAAGGAAATCTTGGATTTCCTTACAGTGCCTAATTTTTCCTTTTACTGAAAGTACTTACACAATTAAAACCTTGGATGTCTGAATAAATTGAACCTTATCTGAGGAACTTTTATGACCTGTCAAAACATTTGTGATACTCTGCTACACAACCCTCTGGGGTGATATGTGGCATGTAATGAAATACAAGGTAGAAGTAAAGTGTACGTCATTGAGAAAGGCCCGCTAGTGTTCAGTCTAGTAAGACTAACTGAAAATCAGACCACTTTTCACACTGTTTTTCTTTGATTCAGCTATTATCATGATTAAGAATTGTCCATAAATGTATATCATCACACAGTGCTTTCAAAGAGGAAGGGTAGACCAAAAGCTCCAGATGTTGTGGAAACATCTAATTTACTCCTTCCATAATTAGATTTCCCAGTGATGTAAANTTAATGTTCTTTTCTATATTGAGCAGCAACTCTTCTCCTTCTGTGAAACAGTATAGTATAGGTAAGTTTCATATGAAATCTATGTCTCTTCTTTTAAATACAATTGTTAGTGTCTGTTAATGTGAGTTCTTACATCTGTATTTTACTTTACAGTGTTTGTATGCTTTCAACCTCTATATAGAATCCTACTCAGTTGGGATCAATCTAAAAATGCACTATAAATCTTCTGAGAATTCTGAATTATGCTGAAAATCAAAATTATCATTAATAATATAAAAGAAAAAAAATAGATTCCTATTGCTTTGAGAAAAAATGAATGATCTATCCTTGATTTATTTTCTTTGGTTTGTTTTTTTTTTTTACAGAAAAAAAACTTGTACACAGAGATAAGCCTAATTTATCATGGCTTTTCACCAAATGTAGTCATTTGTAGCAGTGCAAAGTTGATTTAAAAGATAAGCAAAGCAGAGTAATGCCACATTATCAGAAGTGGTGGATAATCATGATCAGATAATTTTATCCAGCTATTATGAATGTCACATAAACTTAGCTGAGCCTGAACACTTCAAGATAGAACTAAAAATCTGGAGAGTGATACCTGATGCTAAGGGTACATT
>VXBO01000559.1:16723-32671 GCA_013400135.1 Rhinoptilus africanus
TGGACTACACAAGCTTTAAAGGACTCTTCCAACCCAAACCATTCTGAGATTTTGTGTCACTACAGTGATGACAAATTTTGAAGATGCTAGTGATATCTTAAATAGGTTTTCCTTACAAGGAAATCTTGGATTTCCTTACAGTGCCTAATTTTTCCTTTTACTGAAAGTACTTACACAATTAAAACCTTGGATGTCTGAATAAATTGAACCTTATCTGAGGAACTTTTATGACCTGTCAAAACATTTGTGATACTCTGCTACACAACCCTCTGGGGTGATATGTGGCATGTAATGAAATACAAGGTAGAAGTAAAGTGTACGTCATTGAGAAAGGCCCGCTAGTGTTCAGTCTAGTAAGACTAACTGAAAATCAGACCACTTTTCACACTGTTTTTCTTTGATTCAGCTATTATCATGATTAAGAATTGTCCATAAATGTATATCATCACACAGTGCTTTCAAAGAGGAAGGGTAGACCAAAAGCTCCAGATGTTGTGGAAACATCTAATTTACTCCTTCCATAATTAGATTTCCCAGTGATGTAAAAAAGATTATATCAATGCATATGTGTAGGATTATGCTGTGGCTCTTAATTCCTACGGTGCCCAAATGTGAGATAATAAAACCTAAATGCTTATATGCCTTCTATCTGATGAATGTGTGCATGCATAATAGATAATACTCAATGTATATGGATTGATCACATCCTCTACTTTTAACTTCTGTTCAACTCTGGAGTGATGTGAATCAAGGGTCTAAGTGGAAACCATTCTAATTTAATATAAACCATTTTTATTGACCCCTGTGGCATTTTTTTTCTCAGTTTTAGTAACAGATGTACCACTGCGTTAATAATAGATGGAAAGAATGTTTTCAGAAACAAAACAAAAGCTACTTCTGGAAAACCGTAAAATATTTAGGAGACAGAAAACTGAACTATGCCCACAAGACTTTTTGTAAAATTCTTGCTCTGATGAAGGTATCATAGTCTAAAGCATTCACAAAACAAAAAGAAGGGTCTAAATGTGACAGCAAAAGAATTCTTGAGGTTCTGAAGGATGTCACATTCCCTCAATTTTTCTCTTTTTATGTGGCTTCATAATAGCATGTGGTCTGTCTTCAGTTTCTTAGTAAAAACATTTACTTTTTCATTTTAAAATAATTATTTTAAACTTACCAGCCTATCAGATCTTAAACTTGACTTATTTTTATTACAAATAAATTAAAATATNGGCTTTTCACCAAATGTAGTCATTTGTAGCAGTGCAAAGTTGATTTAAAAGATAAGCAAAGCAGAGTAATGCCACATTATCAGAAGTGGTGGATAATCATGATCAGATAATTTTATCCAGCTATTATGAATGTCACATAAACTTAGATGAGCCTGAACACTTCAAGATAGAACTAAAAATCTGGAGAGTGATACCTGATGCTAAGGGTACATTCCTTGACCTTGCTTTCCTGAATTTATACTGCTACATGTCTCAAATCTAGAAAGTTTATTTTTAAGCTGGTTTTGTTGCCATGAAAGACATTTGGCCAGCTTCTCTGAGGAAGAAGATATTCAGGCAATAGAGGTGACTAGAACAGCATTTTCCCACCCATTCTGCCATCCTGCTCTTGCCCTAACATTAAGACACTGTTTCTTCAGCTAAGACAGTAGTTAAACTCCTGAAGCACATTCACTCCTTAGGTCAGATCTGAGAAAATTGACAATAAGGGTGCAGATTAAAGACATTTGTGGTTCTGCTTTTTATGATGTGGATACTTTCCAGTTACGATCTGGGCTAAAACCCAAAATCATTTTATATGTCACTAAGCAGCAATGACTTTCAGTCACTACTGAATCGAACAGAATTTAAGAGGTGTCTAAGTGATGAAAGACTCACATTTCCTCTATGATAAGCCTCCTGAGCTACCTAATCCTCTTTAAGTACAGTTTCCTCTTTCTTTATTGCATTTTTGTACACAGAAAAGCTTCTTCTTATAGCATTATTTACAAGATTACAAAGCACATCTTAAGCAGCCATTCCTGTAGCATTTTTTAAACAGTCAAGTTTAAATAATGTCTTAGTAACGCACACTCCATGATGGAAAACGTTACTGTAATGCAGCTTGTGGTACTAGTGCTGTCGTGTTCAAAATTTGCTGCCAGCTGCTGAGCAGATTTCATTTGCATCTGATATTGCAGGAGTTAAATTGTCAGCACAAGATGTGTTAGTACATTGCACATTTTACTTTTCAAAAATGTAATCATATAACTTTCAAAATTTTAAAGGCTTTCTATTAGTTATGAACCTCTGAAAATAGGGTTGAATACAAAAACAATGAAATGACCTCTAACGTTGTGTCAAAATGCTCTAATCAGTGAAAAAATTAGGATTGCTGAGAAGTTCTTACCGTTGGTTGTACCAACCATTTGTCTAACCTTTGCCTGTAAAGTTTAATTTCACACATAAATGATTTTGGTTGGATTTTGCTTCTTGCTTAAAGTGGGTGGGGAAAGTCATTATCAGTGAGATTAAGAACACAGTAAAGATTTAATCCAAAACTGACCTGCAAGAATACAGTGATTTCTATGTATACTTGCATGAAGGTTACAACAAGGGAACTGAATGGGGCTAACTTTATCCAAATTGTAGACAATCTGCAAAATAAAGAGTGAGAAAGCAGTTTAAAGGAAGTTTTTAAGATTTTGCTGGTGGAATTCCTCTGGATAGCAAACTTTTTAGCACAGGTAGTGTGAAGCTGTTAGGAGGAATTGCATTTGCCCTGTCCCAGGGAAACTCTACAGGAATTTAGAAAGTCAGTCACCCAGAGCAAGCAATCAGGATGGCAGAGAGAAACATGATTTACAGCTCCCTTTTCTTGCTTTGGTGAAAGTGTCCCTTTCAGCACTCACTTACGAACATGATTTTGCCATCATTTTTCTTCAACACTTGGACGCTGAAAGCAATATCTGTCTAGGTATTTGTAGAGCTTGTTATCATGGTTTTAATAAAGGATGCAACTGAGCTAGTAGGTGAAGGGTGTTGCTGGTAGAAGTTACATCTCTATGAAAGAAGCCTAAATGTGAAACAAAGGAGTAGAGAAACTAAAAATGTTAAGGATTTTTAATCTGGGCACTTAAACCTTCCTGCCCGCACACCTTCCTTGTACCTTCACATAGTTTTGTAGTGAATTATCTAGTGCCTTCACAGAACTGATACAGTCCGTGAATAATTATACATTCATATGAACATGCAGAAGGCACAAGAGAATGTTGTAAGGCTATGAAGTCAAGTACTCAAAGATAGGAAAAATCAATCTTCCTATGATTGTGTCTTATGGTACACTTTTTAAGCATATGTTTACATGCCATTTATTTTCCCGTTGGAACCCTGTCTACTCATCACAGAGTGCCTTCTTAATGAGCAGCTACTTAACAGTAGGTGCATTCCTCATTGTTAAATATGAATTCTCATGTTTTATTTAACATGCACTATTGAAGTTCTGTTTTGAAGACAGATTTCTTTGACATCTCTCATCTTTTCTGTGGCATTACTTCGATAGAGTATATAACAGATTCGCAAATAAGCATTTCCACAAAGTCTTTTTAAGATAGAGGCATCTCATTTATCTGTTTCCCAGAAGAAGAACTGAGGCACAGAGATGATGTTCAGATTTACCTACTGAGGTATAGCTTTGCTGCCAGTCACTCACTGATACAGCTCTTGATCTATAGTAAAGCATTAGGACTGTAATTTAGTTGACATGGGAATGGGGAAGGGGGGAAAGCAAGCCATTTATCCTTCCAGGTCTTGATCCATGTTGGAGGTGGGAAATGGTTAAATTTCACCGGGACTCAGGAACTCAGGTTTTCTTCTGGTCTTGGGGATTAAGTGATATTTTTTAAGGATAATTAAATACCTTTACCAACATATGAACTATAATGATATGAACAGTTTCTGTGATGACTCAGAAAATCTCTTCCAGCCCTTTACTTTTTTTTTTTCTGTAGCTGACTGCATCTCAATTGTAGCAAAAAACTAAAACTGACCATGTGCATTTCAATTTCAGTGATGATAATGAGAATCCTAGAGGTTCTTTTAAAATCATCTCTGCTGTTTCTTGGAGAAAGGCATGGAACTTTTTCATGTGTCTTTTGAAATGTATGTTAATTATTTTGAGACCATACTGTTAAAAAAGAGGAGAACTAATTCTCAGTGAAAACGGTAATCATGCGATAAAGCTTATGACACTATCAATTCTGTGTTGTAAACTATTGTTCATCAGCAGGCTGGTTCTTGTTAATGAATTGCCGTGCAGAAATTTCACACTGCTGAATCACAAGGCTGAAATTCCAGGCGGTAATAAGCTCTTATTGATGGGGTTGATAGAACTGCCTTTTTATTGACTAGGACTGTTTTTTTTTTTCCAATGGTACATCTGACTGCTAAAACAATGACACTATATAATAGGCAGGCTGGTAATCCTTACAATGACCATTTTCTTCTAGAAATCAGTTATGTATTTGTCATTACAGAAAGCTTTTTATTGCACCAGCAGATAAATAATGAAATTTTTAAGGTTAGGGAAAGCACTGGGGTAATGATGCTGTGAATAGTGAAAGGTGGGCTGATGAAGTTGTAAGTTTGCTGTTGTCCAGCTTTTCCCCTCACTACTTGATTCTAAAATAAGGCATTTGTGTTTCATTTTAGGGTACTGTTCAAAGAAAACTGGCACTGGCACTGAATCTTTCCTATGCTTTCTTGCCTGCTATTTTTTAACGTTACTGTTTTGTGTTTTTTTGTACATTTCATTTAATGTACTCCAGGTATTTTTTACTATTTTGAACGCTTTCTTTTTTGTTTTATCTTTCGGATGAGTTCTTGTACTTTGTATACACTTTTCTCTTTTAAAATCATTCCCTTTCCCTACCTACCAGTGGAACTTTCCTTATAACATTTCCTCATGAAAGAGCACATTGTAGTAACCCTGAGAACACCCAGCAGATTTTATGTTACAGTAGTAAGCTCAATATCCAAAGGAACATTTGACCCCTAAGGGCTGAGTTGCTTGCTTGAAATGATGAAAATGAGACTTCAGGATAATCAAATCCCTACCTTAGACCAGCATGAAGTACAGCTTTAGTGGGTCTTGCAGCTTGCCACCATGAAAGAAGGGAGGCAGAGCACCCTTCCCTTCTTTCCCTCCTTTTCCCTAACCAGCTTCCAGGGAAAGCAGAAAGGAGGAGAAAGAGGAGAAGCATATTCCTTTTTCCAGAAAGCACCCTTTTAGCAAACTACAAGGTGGACTCATCTGTAATCTCACACTTAGTTTGCCTAAAATTATATGTGATTAACTTGGCCTTTAAGTGCTTCAGTTTACTTGGTTTTGAAGTACTGCAACCATTTCTGTGTTATGAGAGTAAAGAATTTAGGTCCTGTAGGCTCTTGTATTTTAGTGCATGAGATATTTGTGGGTTAGAAATGATTTTACCACCATTTCTGAATCATACTTGCATTTAAAAACAAGGCAGGCAAACAAGAAATAATGTAGTCATAGAATCATAGAATNACAAATATAAGAGTGCTTTAATGATAAAGGAAAAATTGGCCTGGCCCAGAAAAGCAAGATCAATTTTGTCTTCCTGCAAACTCAAAGATAATTAGTTCTAAATATTTGAAGTAAATGGGTCGCTCCGAATGTCTCAGCATTTCTAGCAAAGTCATGGCAAATACTATGTCTGTATACTATATAGCTATGTGAAAGGTATCAAAGTGTTTTTAATCCAGATGGCACCTCAAAACAGTAGAGTAAGCATTAAGCAAGTAATAATAAGGGTTTTTTTTCTTTATTTACAATTTGAACAGATATAGTTTGTCTGTTCAATTTGGTGGGTGAAAAATTGGACATGAGATGGCAATGTGTGCTTGCAGTCCAGAAGAGAATCATATCCTGGGCTGCACAAAAACAAGTGTGGCCAGCAGATCGAGTGAGGTGATTCTCCCCTCTGCACTGGTGAGAACCCACCTGGAGTGCTGCGTCCAGCTCTGAGGTCCCCAGCACAAGAAAGAGATGAACCTGTTGGAGTGGGTCCAGACGAGGGCCACAAAAATGATCAGAGGGTTGGAACTCCTCTGTGAAGAAAGGCTGAAAGAGTTGAGGTTGTTCAGCCTGGAGAAGAGAAAGCTCCAGGGAGACCTTATTGCAACCTCACAATATATAAAGGGGGCTTATAAGAAAGACAGAGAGAGACTTTACCAGGGCCTTGGATTAGATATTAGGAAGAAATTTTTTACAATGAGGGTGGTGAAACACTGAACAGGTTGCCCAGAGAAGTTGTAGATGCTCCATCCCTGGAAATGCTAGAGGCCAGGCTGGATGGGGTTTTGAGTAACCTGATTTAGCGGAAGGTGTCCCTGCCCATGGCAGGGGGGTTGGAGGTCTATGATCTTTAAGGTCCCTTTAAGCCAAACTATTCTATGTTTCTCTGGGTCTGTGATCTTTGCAAAACCATACTGAAACTTTCAGAATAATTTAAGAACATGTAATGTCAAAAAATATAAAAAATCCATTGTCACTACTTTTTTTCACATGATAATTGATTTTAAAATTCTGTGACTTCTTAGCTCTGAATTTTGTACAACTGAAGTTAGAATTTCTTTTTTCAGCTAAGGAAGTCTATGATTCAATTTCTTGCTGACAAGTTGTGTCAATAAGAAACCTTTAATGAGTGTATTCAGAAGTTTGCTATGAGTGTTAAATAGTAAATGGCATTTTCTTTAAAACAGAAACAAGGGATAACAAATAAAATAAAATACCTTGAGAATATCAGAAACTTTGATAAATGTTTGACATACTTTAATACTACACCTCCTTTTTGGAAGTTGTCCCTTTTTAGATGAACTAACAGAACTGTGGTTTTTTGGTTTTTTTTGTTTTTTTTCATTTAACCTTTCCTTTTATATATAAACATTTCTCATTTCCATGCAAATCGTGTATTAGTTATTCTTCCCCAAGAGTTTAAGGTGGTATCTTCCTAAATCCTAAGAGAATGAGATTAAATAAAGGAGGCAGGATCTTTATGTAGCAATTTAGAACTGTTTCTAGTTGTTTAGGTACCTCAAACTACTTTTCTGTTTTAAAAAGAGGCATTTTTAGGGACTTGGTTGGAAAAGAAAGCTCAAGTCACTCAACTAAGCAAGGTGATAAATACCTTGATAAATATCTGTTCTTTGTAACTATGCTAGGATAGGTCTTCTATTTGCATAGGATGATGTAACTGCACTGAAGTCAGTGGAACTGGGTTGACTTGAAATCAACAGGTATAGATGCTGTATGAAAAGCTTATGGTTCTTTAAACAAAATGGTATCACAACCTTCCAAAAACCCTGTATTTGATTTGTTTTTAATAAAAAGAAAAAAGAATAAGAAAAAAGAAGTGAAATCCCTGTAATGGAAATGTACACTTAGTTTCAAAGTTTAACCATAATGTCAGAAAGGTAGTGAACAAATAGTCCACCTTTCTAATATGTGCAAGAGAGTGCTAAGTATGTGGCTAGCAGTAGCTGGCAAAGCAGAGGAGGAAAGCAGAGGTGGCTGCCAGAAGCTTGCAGGCAGGGAGCAACACCATACAAGTGTCAAATGCCCATTAACAGGAAAGTAGAGGGAAAACCAAAGCCAAAGATAAGGATGATGTCTGTGCAGCTCAAAGTGGGCTTAAATGTCCCATCTCTCTCATGAAGTCCTGACTTCATGAAAGTTGTGGCCAAAATTTCTGACAACATAAAATGATGTGATTCAGGACAGAGTACAACATAATGTAGGTTCCTCTGTATTGATCATAATACATCCTACAGGACAAACTTTTAAACGTTTTAGCATGATGTTAAGAGCAAAGTGCTGCTATGATGGCTGCTTTACCAATATTATTTTAATAGGGCACAAAATTGGCAGATGTCCTTATAAAAATACCTAAAACATGTCTATGGGACAAATCCTAGATGTTCTTGCCAGTTTGGAGCTGAAGTAGTCAAGCGTCATATCCCAAATTTCTTAGTTCGTTCACATTTCAACTTCAGTCTGGTTCTGCTGTAGTTCAACCAGTTGTTGCAATAACCCCCAGGTGCTTCTCATAAAAAGTAGATGTCCAAGTTAAAGAGAGCTTTGAGGACTTTCTTGGCAAAAAATACAAGAGAATTGTATCACATTTCTCTCTCAGAATGTAAACTGTTTTTCTGATGTGACATTTAATTACTTCCCTTGTTCCATATTAAGTTTAGGAACACATAGTAAGAGAGTAGAAAATAATTATTTTAAATAGGAGGCACTGGTGTAATAAATACACTATTAGGAAACCTATGCAAATGTTCTATCCTACTGTTGTCATATTTAATTGTTAAATCTTGATAACGGTACAGTCTGTTGCTAGGTTAGCTAGCCATGCTTTTCCAGTGCCTTCGAGAGCAGAAATCTATTCGCTGTTGTGTACTTACTTCTCTCTGTATGTATAGTGAAACACCAGTCTGTTATGAAACTATTCATGTGAAACGTGGAGATTTCAAACTGTCTATCTATATACAACATCCATAGATTTGATGTTAATAGGTTCAGAAAGAACTAGTTCTTTAACAGAAAATACATTAATAGGTAGGGACTAAGCCTGTACCTGCCTCTTTATCCATAGGAATAGTGCTAGTTCCGCAATTAAGAAATGTGCTGGTTGGGACCTTCCAGTGGTTATTTGCCATCTGTGCTTTGGGGAGTTTACCTTGGCAATAATGCCTCTCTTCTGCAAATACTATCTATTTGCAGTTAGGTTATTTTTTTCCTTGTATCTATATTAATATTTCAGCTCATCTGTGGTGTTGCTATGTCAGTGTTCCTTTCTCATCTCAAATTTAGCCTTCAGATTTATCCTAAAAACCATATCTCGCTGTGATCCTTATACGCAAAGCAGAGCCCTCCAGAAATCTGTCTGGCCTTCAACAAGGAAGTTTCATAACTCCTTTTTTTGTAATGTCCCATTACAAACTAAAGGACACATAGCATTCATATTGTTGAACCTTTGTAAACTCAGATTACTAACTATATTAGTAATTTCACGTCACATATTTGATTTATTCATGAGTAAGAATTAGGTAGAGAAAAGGCAAAGAAGTGGGTCTGATGATCTCAGGACCCTCCATGATCTCATGCTCCCACCATGTCTTGAGGGCATCAAATACATCTTGGCCTAAGCAGAGAAGTCTAATATTTCCAAACCAATTTAAAATGGGAGTGACATATTTCCCTTTCTAGGGGTCAGACCAGAAAAAAGTTGACATCTTCTGTGCTACTGAATAATGCTATGAAACTTCAACAAAAACTCTTGCCAAATAGTCTGGGAACATTTTTTCAAGACAGTGAAATGATGATGATGAATTAAGGAATCAAAGTCCCGTTTCATGAGATAGTGAGCAATCTTCTGAGCTAGCCATCTGTGATCAATGAGGATGACCTGAAAAATTATTTGCCTTTCCTTCTGAAAGGATCCTCTGGAGTCTAAATCAGCATAGATACTGTCATATAGAACACACACATACCAGAAAGGAAAAAAAAAAAAAGTCAAGAAAGGGAATAAGTTGAAAAAAAAAAAGCTGAATCATAAAGAAAGATTTGTGGCCTTCAATTTGTTTGGTTTTGGTTTTTGTTTTCCTAAGTTCAGAATGTCATCTCAAGAAGACACACTGGAGTTTACATTCATTAGTGGAAAATTCCCTTGAGGACAATTTTCACAGTCAGGCTTACTTTCTTACTGTTATTAACAGTGTCTGTACAGAGATTCATTCACAGCTAGCATGGTTTGGAGATGGTGATTGCACAGTAGGCTTCAGGTGTCTAGTAGTACTTACCCATAAAAGCCACTGAGTTGCCTAAAAGCAATTAGACAAGTAGGTGAATGAGCAAGTGCGCATGGTGATGGTCATGTCAAGGGGGAAAAAAAGCTGTTGTGGGGGTGAGTTAATGCACAGTTAATCTTTCATGTAAGATTAGACTTGCACAATTAAAATCATAAAGCTGGGAAATGAAAAGGATTAAGATTTCATGAGGAATATTAATTCCATCTTGATAAAATGCCTCTTAACATTATGGTATATGATTTATACCAAAAGTTTAAAACCTGCTCACAAATTCAGCAAAGAGTAAAGAGTCTGGCTGTTGAAAGACAATAAATGTTTAGGCTCTCATATCAACCAATTTTATCACAGTTCCAATTTTATTTAATAAAAGTTATAAAAATGAAACAAACACACTGAAAAATGCTTCAAAATTTTCAGAAAACTGTAAAGGATTAAAATGTAGGGTTAAATTACTTGTCCTGTTTTAAATTAATGTTAACTCTTCATACTTTAATCTGGCAAAAGGTTAGCATTATACATTTGGATCTAAGCATATACATATTCAGTTTAAGACTAAGTCTGATATTAACTGAGGTAATAAATGTTTGAACCTTTGAAGATATAGAGAAGAGTTTTGTTTATCACTCCACAATTATTGAATCAATCACCATCAGCATATAGTGGAATGATGAAATAGCTGAAGCCTTAACTGCACCTGACAGTTTAATTCAAAATGAATAGCATACTTCGGTTGTCATTACATTTTGCGTAGGTCCTACCTAGAGAAATCCCTTCCAAAATTTGAAAGAAAACGTAGGAGACCTCAAACTGGGGAACTAGACAGTGTCTTTTTGCAGTTTGCATCTTAGTTGTTTGTGTGAAATAGCCTCTTATTCTCAGATGTGTGCAGAATGAGGATGCAAATTTACCCAAAAAGTTATCACAGCTGTCATGCAAAATACAAATGCAATGGACCCTCCTAAAATTGCATGACCATCTCTCATATTTTAGCATTTTAAGCAGGCTAAAAATTAAGATTTACATTAGAAATACATAGCCTTATATTCAACAGATGTAAGGTCTAAAAGTGAATTTCAAGCAATGCATTTATTAGCTAATCTAAATACTAATAAGGAGATAGCCACTGAATAGTTATACTTTTGACCTTTAATCATCCAGCATTAGTGTTGTAAATATGAACGTGATGTAAATATGAAAACTTTTCCATACTGCATTGTCTATATTGATATTGCAGTTATACTTACAGGTCCTCACATCTTTCATAACCGCATCTTAACTCAGTGCTTTATTATCCACATGTATTTGGATCTATCTAAAATATCATTCCAACTTTCACATTTACAAAATAATTTGAACCCTATATGAGTAAGAGAAATAAGAGATCTGGTACTCATTTCTAGGAAAAACTTATGCATAATTCTAAGTCAAAATTTGATTGATTTATTCATAGCTGCTAAACGGTGCATACCTAATCTGCTGTGCACTATGCTGAAAATTTATCCTGAGGGTCTGAAAGACACATTATACTTATAAGACTGTATAAACAGTCACAAGTCAATTACAAGCTTACAATTACGTGGCAATCAAAACAGAAAGCAAATTCATGCTGATAGCTTAAATGACCCCACACCAAAGTTGCTTTGTTTTTTTTAAAAAAGACTGCTCTCCTTTGAGCCCTCACACTGATTTCACTTGTCTCACCATGACTGCAGAGGAATCCAACAGAAAAATGTTTTATGTTTTATAGGCTACCTGGACCTCACAACTACTGAGTTGAATGGTAATTGTAGGTGGTTAGATCTGGGGCAATTGCCAGATTAGATCTGGGCCAAATTCATTCAAGATAGGTGAACTGTGAATGAAACTGCTTCTTTTGCTACACTGATTTAAAAAAATGTTTGTAGTAGCTGTGTCAGATGTAGAAGTGTACACTGTATGTAAATCCCACCCTCTATGTGTTTACGATATGCACAATGGAGCTTGATTGTGCTAGCGTCAGTGTAGGATTCATCAGTCTTACCATGTTTTGAACTGCCAGTAGTGGCAGGTCTGAACTGTCTTCCAAGCTGGAGAGAAACTCTCCAGCAGAGCTAAGGAATCCACTTCAGACCAGCTCTACTGTAGTCCCGTAGACTGAATTCCCATCAGTTGTGCGAGTTAGTTTAATTTGAAAGGAATCGAGGTCACAAAATCTAAGAAAGCTTTGCTATGCAACTAGAAATATATTAACTGTCTGTGATTGGATTTACTGTAAATGTGCAGTCCTGATCTGAACTAAAACACTGATATAGATGAGCTTTTCCAGAACCAGATGCTACTTGTTTGGCAGAATGTCCTGTTGACATTGACGATTCCATTAAGTTATCGTAGTAGGAACTTAGCACTTAGAGACTCTGGCTTTGTGCTTTGGAGAAGACTTCATTGTGGCTGTTTCCATAGCATAACTTTAAAAATAATGGTATCACAGCAAGACTGCTTCAAGACTTACCTATGAATCTACACCCCACTTTCTGCAGGAATTATTAAATATTTTGTAATTAGTTATAAATTTATTTTCCATTCTATTCAAACAGTTATATTAACTAGTCTTCACTCTCACCTTTGTTGTTCATATGCTGGTGCTTCCTCTATGCAGAATCACTCATCTTCTTAGTTGGATGTGTTCTGCTGACTGACTAGATAATGTGCCGTAACATCAACCTATTGCTTCATCCCAGAATTTCCACTTTCCAGTGGTTGTGTTCTAGCTCTGCATGTTAAACAAGTTGCATGCGGAGTTTATGTACTGATCACCATATGTGCAGCCACTTCTTGTGTTGCTGTCAATGGTTTTATTATTTTCCATCTTTACCTCAAGTGTTGTACTCAGTGACTAGGTCTGAAAGTGATAATTACTTCCCCACTGCAGAGACAAACTGATTTACATATTTATCAAGGGGAAACTGGATGGCTCTGAGCATATCACAGAAACATTTGCATATTTATGACCTGAAACGTACAAAAGCTAAAATTAAGATAGGGATGTCTCGGTCTTAGTTACTAAGCTTGTTTTTATACAAAGGTTTTAGTCAGTGCATTTCGTAATCAAATCAGTGCATTAAAGAGTGAAGTATCTTTTTTCATCACATTAAATCAACATAGAGATTAAAATGATTGTTATCTTGTGAACAATGGTGTACAGAAATTGCAAGATGAAATCTTAGCCTTTCAGCTCTGAAGAGGTGATTTACCTTAACTCCTGTAGCAGGAAGAGGGCCCCAAGAGATTTACTATGTAGTGGCTATATAGTTGAGTAGCATAAATATCTTTTCTGTGAGAAATATAAGCTTCCAGATACTTATGCACGTAGGCTTAATTTATAGGATTTTATACATGTGTTCAAAGCACTTGTACTCCTGGATTGTCACTCACGGAGATGAACCGCTTCAGCTGGCTGCAAGTAAGTTGTGATTCTGCTTAATGATGCTATTCTGAATCTGCTTTAGGAAACATATCTTCTCTGAGAGGGTGGTCAAACACTGGAACAGGCTTCCTAGGGAGGTGGCCGATGCCCCAAGCCCGTCAGTGTTTAAGAGACATTTGGATGATGCCCTTAACAACATGCTTTAACTTTTGGTCAGTCCTGAAGTGGTCAGGCAGTTGGACTAGATGATCTGGTCTGTTGTATACTATTAGTATCAGTAGGGAATTCTGAAACAGCAAATATGAAAAACCACAAAAAACCAAACTGTCTCTTCTAGACAGAGACGTGATGGCCGATCTTCCCACATCACTTTGTCCAATACTTGTCTCAAGCTCGCTGTCATCTTCTGGATATAACAGAGGCACGTGAAAGTCTGCTGGAGTGGGATAAGAATATATTATATTATATTTGCAGGAATTCCTTTTATCTTGTCTTGTCTTGTTCTGAGACAGATCCTTAGCCCTTTTTCTGAATCCTGTTGTTTCTTCAAATCTGGCAAACTGCTTTAAAGCTTTCCTGAGGAGTAGAGAGACTATTTTGTCCTAATGCCTAGATTCACAGAGATATTTTGTATTCTAGAGCTTTTTATTCGTAATTTCAGAAAGACTCAAAATTATTTTGAATTAATACAAATAACATTTCTGTCCTATTGACTTCAAATGACAGTAAGCTAATTTATGAATCTAATGCATTTGTTCATGTGCTCGCTTGACTAAATGTTTGAACAATTTTCCGAATCACTAGCACATTTGTAAACACATTATTGTTTTTCAATATTTGTACCTTGTTTTCAAATGAATAGTAATTTTTTATAAAACCTTTATCTTAATGTAGGTGAGTACAGTGGGAGTTTTCCAGGGTTCAAAACTCCAGAAATTACATTCGGCATTAGAGAGGCTGGTTCAGCTGCCATTCATGCTGTGTGAGAGAAGCTGAATAGTAGCATGGCACTCTCAGTTTCCTTCTAAAGAATACAGTCAATTGCACTATCACTTTCACATGGCTATCGCTGCATTGAAATTGGCATTTTGACTTGTAGAATGGAACAACTCTTTTTAATTTAGCAGGGCTTGAAGCAAGAGTGGACAGAAGAATGTAGAAAGCAGTCCTCAGTATATTTTGGAGAAAGCTTTGCTTAGATTTTGGAACACTGGCATAGTAATTAAAACAATTAACATTTTAATGCTCTCCTTAATCTGTTTCTTATCTTAAAAAGTACAAATGAAAGAAAAGTGTCCAATGATCTATTGGCTTTGTCTGCTACAAGTTAGCCACCTGGGGGTATGTAGGAATGTATACCTAGGAATGTATACTGGGGTATACATTCATAGAATGGCAATAGTAGGAAAAAAAATGATCTGAAATTCTAGTTGCTAAATAGCTTTAGAAATTATGCAGCTCCTTCAGTGCTAGATTGATTTTGTTGTTGAGAAATGTTGTCTTTCCAAATCTGTTCTGTTTAAATCAGAAAAAAATGTAAATAGTAGCATCCACAGAGATCAGTGCAGCTGTTAATTTTTTAGAACATGGCTTTCAAGTGAGTCTTTTCAGTCAAGAATCCTTCCATTTTTATTGATAATTTCCTACACTAGGGATAGAAAGTTATTGTTGCTTGAACAGAGCTACAGTTTTCCCAGGCTTATTTATCCTACAGTTTCACATTCTATATCAACTCTTTACATCAAAAAAGTTTTCTAACATTTATATTGCTTTCTGCAACCAGTAATGCGACTCAAAGGGAATACTAAGCCAGCTGAAGCCCCATTCTTGTAATTCAAGAGCACATGATATATGATACCCTTCCAATCGTATTGGAGGAGGTAGGTTAGATGAAACTCCTCCTTGTTCATTAAGTGTCCTTGCCTGGGAAGGTTTATACATCAGTATAAAGTCTCTGTGAAATCTACATTCTAAAGTCTCTGTGAAATCTACAGAAATAATAAGAGTGGAGGAGTTAGAGTAAAAAAGAAATTAAATTGTTATAAGAAAACAGTAAAGGAAGTATTTTTCCTACTTTGTAGTATTTGCTTCCAAAATTGATAATACTGCATGTGAAAGATATCTGTTCATAGAGATCCACAATACATTCTTTGCATTTTTCTTCTGTATTGGTTACCATTTAGAAATGCTAATAAGTGAATGTATTGCTTCTGTTAACAGTAGCCACATCATTCAAATGCACTTTAATGAGACTTATCTCCTGGTAGCACACACTTTATTGCTTATTTATAGTTGCCATTCTAGAAGGTGTCAGTGTTCAAGATGAAAATAGAAATGGAAGTTTTGCTTCATGTCTGTGAGTGCATTGTGATTGCCATTCTCTGACAATAGCGTTATTTGAAGTACTACTATTAGTCCATCTCTACTGAAAAATCTTGTTGCTAAAATAAATCATCATTTTGTCATTTATTAATTAACCCTAATGTAGTCAGTTTTCTTTGTGTTTAAAAATCCAAATGAAGGAAGTGGAAGTTGTACCATTGAGGTCAACAAGCTTTGGATGAGACTTCATTTTATTGTGATGTTTTTCCTGAAATGAGTAACACCTGAGTGTCAGAATTATTTTTTTTCAGGCCAAGTCAAGCTACTGAACCTCAT
>VXBO01000559.1:32740-70321 GCA_013400135.1 Rhinoptilus africanus
TTTGGGGAAAAAAAAAAAAAAAAAAAAGTCATCATAATGATCATAATGATGACTGCTTTATTTAATGAATTGTGGTAGTGAGGCATTTTTCATTGCATCTTATTTTTTCCCAAATTAATTAGGAAATCAAAATGGCCATTATCGAATGACAACAGATGTCTCCGATCACCAGAGATCGTTTAATATGATATATTGAGTAGAATTCTTGTTTTATTTTCATTTTGTTTTATATATGAAGTGAATTTGAAAATTTCATCAAGGAAAACTGTGTACGTAAAAAAATGCATTTGTGGATGTCATTGCACATATACTTCTTTGTGCAATATCATTTATTATTATTATAAAAGAATAATAAAATCATAGATTGATACAGGTTGGAAGGGAATTCTGGAGGTCATGTTGCAGAATATTCACACATAATATCCTAACCTATCTATATGCTCCACTTTTTTATCATCATTGCTGCCTTTCCAAAGAATATTGTAATTACTTAGCAAGCATATTCTCCAAACAGTCTCAGAAGCCAATGGTAAATTGCCTCTTTCTTTCCTGGCACCAAGTCCACCGCCTGCAGCAAGCGAATGGCATGTCAGATGGATCTGCATGATTTTACCTCAACCCACCAACTTTAAAATGTCAGCCTTTGTAACACATTTTCATCAGCTCTGTTGGGAAATTTCAACTCCCACAAGGTTTCAAAATTTGCATAAACAAATTCTCCTACTCTTACATTTCTTCTTTGCTCCTAGTTTACAAACAAGACCAAGAGGTATCACTTACTTAAATTGGTGATGTTCCTTTATTCAAGACCCAGTCATTTGAGCTGATGAGACATGAAGACAGTCAACCTTTTCAACAAGGCAGTTTTAAAATGCTATAACCTTAAAAGACAAGTAGAAATAGTAGCAATAAGATAGGGCAACTACTCCTTATCCAGAAAAAGAGCACAGCAACAGAAATGATGTTCTGAAAATCATTAAAGAAGGCTCTGTATTTCGAAATTATTATCCCGTCCTCCCTGACAATTATTGGGCATCAGCTAGTGAATAAATTCTTAGTGTACAGGTAAGCAAATCAAAATTAACATTCAAATTGGACCATTCATGGATGTTTAAGTAAAACAAATAAAGATAAAATGGTTGTGAAGACAGAATTATTTTTATATGCTCTGAGATCCCTAAAGGACAAGGTTAAAGCTCATTTACAGGCTGACATGAAGAAGTATATTCTTAAACTTTGGTCAGTTTCCAGGACCTATTATTTTAGATTCCTAATCAGTATAAAATTCACTGGAGCACGCTACAAAGAGTGGCTTCACTTCCATTCATACAGAAGCCCTCTTTAAAAACTCAGTCTAAATAGGTTTGAATGTAATTTATCTGCACTGCAAAACTCTTCACAGTGCCAAGGTAATGTGAGGAGCCCTTTGTGAAAATGAAACATGAGCCCGTGGTGCCTTGGAATTTCAGAGCATATACACATGAATTCTTCTTTTAAATATTTGCACATGTGTGTGTTTATTATCTTGCACATTTTGAGCTGTGTCAATGTCTGTTCTTATATGATGAGAAATTAGGGACTAATTAGTAAGTTTGAGAATCACAGAATCATAGAAACATAGAATGGTTAGAGTTGGAAGGGACCTTAAAGATCATCTAATTCCAACCCCCCTGCCATGGGCAGGGACACCTCCCACTAGATCAGGCTGATCAAAGCCCCATCCAGCCTGGCCTTCAACACTTCCAGGGATGGGGCAGCCACAGCTTCTCTGGGCAACCTGTGCCAGTGTCTCACCACCCTCACAGTGAAAAATTTCTCCCTAGTATCTAATCAAAATCTCCCCTCTTTCAGTTTAAAACTGGTATCCCTCACCCTAGTGCTACACTCCCTGATAAAGAGTCCCTCTCCACTTTTTCTGTAGCCACCTTTAAGTACTGGAAGACTGCTGTAAGGTCTCCCCGGAGCCTTCTCTTCTCCAGGCTGAACAAGCCCAACTCTCTCAGCCTGTCCTCATAGGAGAGGTGCTCCAGGCACTCTGATCATCTTTGTGGTCCTCCTCTTGACTCGCTACAACAGGTCCATGTTCTTCTTATGTTTGGGGCTCGAGAGCTGGATGTAGCCCTCCAGGTGTGAATGGAATAGGAGGGGAGCATCACCTCCCTTGACTTGCTGTCCACACTTCTTTTGATGCAGCCTAGGATATGGTTGGCTTTCTGGTCTTCAAGTGCACATTTAAGGCTCATGTTGATCTTCTCATCCAGCAACATCCTCAAGTCCTTCTTCTCAGGGCTGCTCTCAGTCTATTCTCTGCCCAGTCTGTATTTATGCTTGGGATTGCACTGACCCGTGTGCAGGATCTTGCACTTGACCTTGTTGAACTTCATGACGTTCACACAGGCCCACCTCTCAAGCCTTGTTCAGGTCCCTCTGGATGGCATCCCTTCCCTCCAGCATGTCAACCACACCACACAGCTTGGTGTCATTGGCAAACTTGCTGAGGATGCACTCGGTCCCACTGTCCATGTCACCAACAAAGATATTAAACAGTACCGGTCCCAATACCGACTCCTGAGGAGCACCACTCATTGCTGGTTGGCACTTGGACATTGAGACATTGACTGCAGATCTTTGAGTCTGACCATTCAACCAGCTCCTTATCCACCAAGTTGTCCATCCATGAAATCCATGTGTCTCCAATTTAGAGGCAAGGATGCCATGCAGGATGGTGTCAAATGCCTTGCACAAGTCTAGGTAGATGGTATCAGTTGCTCTTCTCTTGTCCACCAACAGCCTCCAGAGGTACACTATACATTAACTTTTTTTTGTCTTAGAATGTCTTATTCTAACACTCACACTGAGATTTTTGCCATGCTGCCTCTATAGGTTGCTACGCAGCAAAGCTTTAGCCCCAGACTGTTAGCTCTCTTCTGCATGCTGAGACTCTTTCAAATATCCTCAGTGATTTGAATCTTACTGCTGAGGGGCTTCCTTGATTGAGAACAACTGCTTCCAAAAGTCACAGACTCTTGTGGATCAGCCTTTTTTCTCTGATGTGCAAAAATCTTCTCATTTTATGCTTTAAGAAACCCTGTGGCAATCAAACCATGGTCCTGATTGCAACAAGCATTGTGTAATTGTCCCCTACTGTATGTTGTATAGTGCCAATTTCTATGTATAATAATACTTTTATGGAAAGTGATCTTGAAAAGGCATAAGGACAAAAATATTTGTATGTGCTAATGAAAAAGCCACTTGAAGACATTAAGATTATTCTTTTTTTTTTCTTTTTTTTTTTTTTTTTTTACAGGGCAGGTTCTGGATGTGCTTGAGAAATATAAACTGAGTCATAATACTCTTGTATACTTTACGTCTGACCAAGGGGCTCATATTGAAGAAATCTCCAGTTCTGGAGAAGTCCATGGAGGATACAATGGCATATATAAAGGTGAACATTCTCTATCCCCTTGGTTTTGTATCCAAAACTGTTAGGTACTTTATGGCCGAGAATGTCAAAACTTGATTCCATAATAATAAATGTTTCATGACTTTTGTTTTAAATTAGGCAGTAAATATACTGTCTTTTCTTATCAAATACTGCATGTCAACCAAAGTACATGCTCAGCTCTGTGGAATTTTAAGACTAACAAATACCCTCTTGAGCTGGCCAGAGATACAGCTTTGGAAGGGTCATAATACTCGTAGTACTTTACTGTCATGGCTGGATAGTAGAATAGAAAGGAAAAAAGGTGTTTTTTTGAGCCATCAGAAATCATGAATGAGAGCTAAATAGCATGGAGTGAGCAGGATCACATGAAGAGGAGATACAGAGAAGATGGGAGAACAAGCAACAGAGTCCAGTGTATTCATTACAGAAAAAGTAGAAAAGGGAAGTTAGGTTTAAAAAGAAAAATGAGAAACTGGATTGAGTTTGGGATGGGCAAGTTCTGCAACAGCCGGAAGAAGACAAAATTTCAAGCAGAGAAGTCTGAGTTGGAGAAGAGAGTTTTGAAAATAATGCATAACAGACTTACTGAATTGAATTCTGATATGGAAACAGGGAGACTTTAGTTAAAAGAACAAAGTTGAGTTGTATTCTTTTAATGCAGGTCTTGAGAAGATTAATAGTCCAAAATCTGTTTATTCTGTGGAGACTTAAAATGTGTTTAAACTCTACCTTATTGTAATACATTTTCTGCTGGTGATATCACACAACCATACTGAAAGATACTGCTCTTTTTGCAATAAAAAGCAAAAAATTCCAGCTTAGCAATTGGCCTTCCTCATTTCCTCACCACTGCATTATTTTCCTCACCATTGGATAACAGACAGCATTGTCAAATGTGAAATAAAGAATTTCCTCTGACAAAGTACAGAAAACAGTGTTTTCCAGCATGCAAGTGGTAGACACACAGCATCAGGAAAATGAATGTGAAAATGTTTTTAAAAATCTTCAATCGTATTGAATGGGGGTAAGAATGTTTGGTTTTATTATTTTTCATGAAATGCAGTGAGTATTTTTGTCCCTTTACCAGAGAGAAAGTTCTTTTCATTCTTTCACTAAGATTTGGCTGTGTAATTTGCTTTCCCCTCAGATTTCAGGGGACAAAATCAAAGAAATCCAGCAGTTTTTGGAAAGTAATTTACCAAACCTAAAACTTTTAATTGAAGAGAAGAAGAAGCAAATTGCCTTTAGGTATGATTTTTTAAAACACTAGTGTTTCAGAATTACAAAATCACATAGTAGTTGAGTCTGGAAGGCATCTCCCAAGGTCTGCAGTTTGAGCCCTTGCAGAGCAAGGTCAGATAGAGCAGGTTGCTCAGGGCTGTTTCCAATCAAGTTATGAAAATCTCCAGTGATGGTGACTCCACAGCCTCTCTAACCAACTTGCACCAGTGTTTAATCACCCTCACCATAAAGAAAAGCTTTTTCTTAAGTTAAAATGGGATTCCTGGTGTTTCAGTTTGTGCCCATTGCTTCTTGTCCTGTCACTGGGCACCACTGAAAAGAGCCTATCTGTGTTCTCTTTACCCAGGTAAGTCCACGTATCCAGACGGATATATGTGAGCCTTTTCTTCTTCAGGCTGAATAGTCCCAGCTCTCTCACCCTCTCCTCATTTGTTAAATGCTCCAGCCGCTTAATCATTTTCATAGCACTCCTTTGAACTCAATCCAATATGCCCATGTCTCTTTCATACTGGGGAGCTCTGCACTTGGACCCAGAACTCCAGATGCGTCTCACCAGTCATGAGCAGAGGATAAGGATAACCTCTCTGAACTTGCTGAAGAAGTTCTTGCTAATGCAGCCCAGGATGCCGTTGGCCTTCCTTACCACAAGGACACATTGGTAGTTCATGTTCGGTTATTTGTCCACCAGGACTCCCAGGTCCGTCTCTGCAGAACTGCTTTCTGCCAGCCAGCCCCTAATCTATGATGGTGATAGAGGTTATTCCTCTGCAGATAAAGGACTTGGTGTTTCCCTTTGCTGAACTTCATGAGGTTCCTTTTGGCCCATTTCTCCAGCCTGTTGGTCCCTCTGGATGGTAGCATGACCATCAGTGGATTAGCTATGCCTCTCAGTTTTCTGTCACCTGCAAAACTGCAAAAAAGAGGAAAGATAGACATATATAGTGAACAATAACAATACAGTGTTGTTTTCAAGTGAGCAGGCTCTGCAGTTTTTAGTCAGTAGGTATCTGAGAAATGACCCTTATATTTTAAGAGAGCTATGAAGGAAATGCTTCACAAGCAAAACAAGCATTGCTAAAGTCATGAGGTTACAAACTATCAGACACGTCCCCTTGGACTAACACCAGAGTGAAATGTATCTTGAATGTTAACACTTAGGCCTTAGGTAGCAATAAAAGTAATTAAGGAACCATACGGTTACATATCTGTAGCTGTAGTCACAGCCTGGGGTGTTTTAGAAGCTCTAAAAAATATTTGCTTTCTAGAATGCCAGACAAAAGATACAGGATAAATGAAGAGGAGGAAAAAGAAGACAAATACACTGGGGAATATGCCTTCCTAGAGAACTGTTATTGACTTAAGTCTTTTTTATCAAGCCTTGCAGAATTTTGTATTCATACTTACAGAATGGAGAACAATTTGCAATAGTTCTTACCGGAATTAATAAAAAATCTGATTGTTAGGGTTATTTGGGGAGTGATGGGTCTTCTTATTTTCAAAATTAATTGCGTGTTTACAGTTACGACCTATGCTATGCAGGCAAATGTTGTAATATAATATGGGACAGAAAATAATCACTGTATAAGAAAAAAAATAATTATGGTGTGAGAGACACTCTTAATATATTAAAAAAAAAAAAAGACTTATGCAATCAGTTGAATATAGTTTTACCATTTAAAAATACCATGAAATCTGTTTTATCTTCCCTCTCTCCATATCAGTCCTCAATTTAACATACATATTTTTGCATCATTTTAAAAAAGAACAGAAGTGGAAGTGATCAATTAGTGGCATGATTAGAAATTTTAATACGTAAAAATTATTCATATTAACAATTGTGTACAATGAGATATGTTATTGGTCTGTATATCTCTGTCAGATGTAATGAAAACAGACCCATGAAGCCCTAAGTCAAAAAGCAAAAGGATGATCTTTGCACTGCTCATGCTCATGTGCACCTGCACTAGGAATTTGCTTCATCAGATGAGTAGTTTACAAAACCAGGAGACACGCACATACTTTCTCCCCGTCTCTGATAGACAATCTCTGCTACTTACCTTTTTGTATATGAGCGCTGCATGAATGCCAATATGAATCAAGCCACTTAACCTTCTTGTCAGAGCTGGAGCAGCATGCTCAGCAATAATTGGTTCTGCTCTAAAATCAAAAGCTCTCAACAGATCTCCACAATTTGAACTCACTAATTTGTCTTGATATCCAGCCAAATGAGCACCAATAATAAAATTTACGAGGAGTTGGGAGAGTTAGGCTAGCACTGCAGGACTGAATACAAAAAGGGGAAATTGCTATTTGAAGGTTTTATTACTCTTCATTTTGACTGTGGAACAGTCACCATAAATTTGGATAGCTCTTGAAATTAGAAACCAGAGCTAATATAGTGTTTAATATAACTAGTTGCTGTCATACACATTCGGGTTTCTCTCTTCAGTGGACTCTTTTAGAAAACATCATATAGTAATATTACATACTACACTTCCTGCTTGACTAACCTGATCTCCTTCTCTGACAAGGTGATCCACTTAGTGGATGAGGGAGAGGCTGTGGATGTTGTCTACCTGGACTTTAGTAAAGCCTTTGACACCATTTCCCACAGCATTCTCCTGTAGAAACTGGCTGCTTATGGCTTGGATGTGAGTACTCTTCACTGGGTAAAAAACTAGCTGGATAGCCAGGCCCAAAGAGTGGTGGTGAATGCAGTTGGCAGCCGGTCACAAGTGGTGTTTCCCAGGGCTCAGTACTGGTCAAAGTTCTCTTTAATGTCTTCATCAATGATCTGGACAGGGGATCAAGCACACCCTCAGTAGGTTTGCAGACACCACCTTTCAGACATTTACAGACGGAGTTGGGCAGCAGTGTTGATCTGCTGGAGGGTAGGTTGGCTCTACAGAGAGATCTGGACAGGCTGGATCAATGGGCCAAGGCCAATGGTATGATGTTCAACAAGGCCAAGTGCTGGGTCCTGCACTGGGGTCACAACAACCCCATGCAGCGCTACAGGTTTGGGGAAGTGTGTCTGGAAAGCTGCCTGGCAGAAAAGGACCTGAGGGTTTTGGTGGACTTCTCTCTGAGTATGAGCCAGCAGTGTGCCCAGGTGGCCAAGAAGGCCAACAGTATCCTGGCCTGTATGAGAAATAGTGTGGCCAGCAGGCCTAGGGAAGTGATTGTCCCCATGTAATTGTCACTGGTGAGGTCACACCTCAAGTGCTGTGTTCAGTTTTGGGCCCCTCACTACAAGAAAGACATTGAGGTGCTGGAGTGTGTCCAGAGAAGGGCAGAGAAGCTGCTGAAGGATCTAGAGCACAAGTCTGAGAAGAAGCTGAGGCAACTGGGGATGCTTAGCCTGGACAAAATGAAGCTGAGGGCAGATCTTATCGCTGTCTGCAACTACCTGAAAGGAGGTTGTAGCGAGGTGGGGGTTGGCCTCTTTTCCCAAGTATTAAGTAATAGGACAAGAGGAAATGACCTCAAGTTGCGCCAGGGGAGGTTTAGATTGGATATTAGGAAAAATTTCTCCACTGAAATTGTTGGCAGGCATTGGAACAGGCTGCCCAGAGAAGTGATTGAGTCATCGTCCCTGGAGATATTAAAAAGACGTGTGGATATGGCACTTAGGGACATGGTTTGGCAGTGGACTTGGTGGTGTTAGGTTTAAGGATGGACTTGATGATCTTAAAGGTCTTTTGCAATAGTTCTGTGGTTCTGTGAATATTGAAGCGATGGATCAAAATCATGGCCTTTCTTTCCAGTAGCCTTTTTCTGACAGTTATCAGGATCAGAAGCCTACAAGGAAGATGCAGGAGCTGTGTAGTGAATAAAGAAGATGCCTAAGAGCTCTTCTTAATCTGAGATAGCATGACCTTGGTCAGGATGTGAATCCTGACAATTTGGATTCTACAAAGATTTTTTGTATTAGTTGTATAAATCTTCATCATATAAAGGTGAAAATCCACTTTGAGTCTTTCTAAGTTCTTAGCATAGCATAAGTCCTTGAGCAATGAAATCTACAATATAGAGAACACAGTGCTTTCATTTACTATTTTGAAATGAGTCAGTTGCAAATTTCATGGAATGTGTCATAGAAGTTTAATAGTTTCTTCACTGATATAGGATAAAGGGAAAACTTATACCATCCCTAGCTTACCTTTGTTTTGCGTACTTTTACTGTGCCTCTTTCCCTTTAATACTTAGTTCAGAAAGAATTGTCTTATCAGTGTCTCTCATCAGTCTTAACTGATGAGTTTTCCCTTGTCCCTAATTTCTCGTTATTTTCTTCTGTGGACTATTTCTAATTGTGTGATATATTCTTTTAAAATGACTCTACAAGTGTTGCCTTTTGGGGTTTTCCATGAAGTATCACTACTTGTTTATAGACTTTCTTTTTAATATTATCCACTTCATCCTGTAGAAACCTTTTGCCTTTGTGTCTTACTAATTACAAATGTTCATTAAGCATTAGTCTTTACTTAGGTCCTTTTTCTTAAATATGCAGTGAAGGTTATGGTATGTATAACTAAGACCACAGACCCTAATTAAGTTATTTTTTCGCTAGTCTTTATTGTACTGCAAATATTTTTACAGAAATTGAACTTGAATCTTGTTTCCTGTTCATCCAACTTGGTGTGAAGTCCATTATCTGTTCTTCTGAATTTGATCAACCTGTGATACGTAGTGTCATACATTAATTTTTCCATTCTGCAGCTCACTACCCCTCCAAAAATGAAGTAAATACATTAAAATAATAGGGAACTTTAATACAGAGTAGCATCAAAGTAGCTTACTATTGACATTTTTGCAAAGTGTCATAGACTGTTTGTTTTATCTCTTTGTTTCCTGCCTGTTAGTCGGATTTTGATTCATGACAACCCTTTGTGTCCTAACCCGTGATTAATGTTCCAGAAACTTTTCCTGAAGGTCCTTGTCAAAGATCTTTCAAAAGTTTAAATCTAAATCCAGCCTCTAAACCAAGAAACTGGTGTCTATTTTAGTAAGAGTTTCTTCCCAACAACTCAAGACCTTCCCACCTGAACTCCTGAAGGATCCCGGTGTTCATTACATGATTATTATATTTTTCCTGGCTACTTAGTGTTTTGATCAGAAACCGCCCAGAGAAATGATCAGTTCCTCTCAGAAACCTAGTAATTCCTGTGAACTTATTGGGACAATGTGTCCTCTGTGTCCTTTGGGCCTATTAGTTCCTTTGGAAACTTACAGTTCATTATATATTTTTATGAAAAATCTTTGTTTCTGTGTATTTTCTTATTTAGCTCATTATCATTCATACCGGATCAGCAATGCTTTTTCATATATTGGCATTTAAGTCATACAGGTTGTATCATTTATGAACTCTAAGTTGTTTATAACATATATGTTATTACAACTTATAACATAAATTACAGTCCTTTTTATCCTGTTACTATTAACATTTTCAGATTGAAATATGGAAACTATTGTGTTTCACTGAAGTCTCCTCTTAAAACTTTCTATGTGATTTCTCCAGCAATTTTTTTCTCTGTCCTGTGACATTTCTCTGTTAAAATGTATGTAATTTTGAGATACTGGTTTTGTATGTGATATCCAGGATATCTGCGATGACTTCTGCTTAGGTGTTTTTAGGCATTCTCTCAATTGAATAAACAAGCAGCTTAAAATGACTGGTCTAAATGATGCCATTACATTCTTCTGTGGTATCCTGAGATATTAAATCTAATTATTTTTTGGTAATTTTTATTTGGTTGCTTAGTGACTCATTTCTTCAATTAGCGTCAATGTGTTATAAAATATGTTTCTCCTGTTACATACTTTATAACAGTAAACAGAGAAGGCATTAATAACTTCTGTCCACAGTTTTTCTCATTATACTATTTCACTGGTACATGTGCAGACGGTGGAAGACCTCCCTCATTATCACTTGTTGATACCTATCCCACTCTGTTACATTTTCTATGGAGTCTCCTTGCATCTCTTAATACTCTTACTGTCAGCTTCTTTTGGATATGTAACTAAATATATTTTGCCTGTACTTTGGAACTGCACATTAGAAACACTGTCTGTATTTATGAAGCATTTAGCCCAATGCGTACAGGCACTTCGCTACTGTCATGCTACTAGATTGGGTCATGAGTTCTGCTGCTAATGGAAATGGAGTCAAACACTGATCATGGGAAACCATTTGAACAGCGATCATCTTAAGTGCTCTGTGCCTTAGAAATAGGTATATACATATTTACTTTGTTAATATCCACAAAAAGTAATGATGAATGTTTCTTAAGGATTTAGACCCTGCTTTTTTAAATCTGTTACAGACCTGTAAGAGCCAAACAAGGACTGGAGGAATCAATTACCCAATATTTTATTGAAATTTATTATTTTTAGACAATTTCATATACTACAGTATTCGCTCAGCAGTGTTTCTTGAAGCTATTAGTAAATAATTTCCTATCTGTATGCCACAGAGAAATAAAGCCGACCATTACTTTGGCCTCAGTAACTATGCCATTGCATATTTAGTGCTATTAGTTGAAGCTTCACTTTTGACTTTAATGAGAGTAAGAATTGACCTTTTTTTTCAAGCGTACTGTATTTTTATATTCTCTCTGAAGTGATCCAGGTTTTTTAAATAATCAACCCTTTTTGTAATTTTGACTGAAACAGAATATATCCTAAGAGACCATTTTACTTGATTGGAAGAAAGATCAGATGAAAAGATGTTCAAATGAGCTATGTCTATTACATTCACCTGTACAAGAACAGCTCAGGTTTAAAATTAACAAAAGCAGTACATGAAAGATATTAAAAATCAGTAAAATAAAGAGTGAGCTTGCTGTTGAAAATAAGTTGTTGTTTCATCATTTTATAAGGTAAGCAATAGCAACCAGTTTTGACTGTTGATATTTGTAACATAAAGTCCACTACAGATGGGTAGAATAATTTATTTCCTTATAGTTGTCTATCATTCAAGAGAATAAATTTGGTTTGGAAGCTTTTTTTTTAGAAGAACATAAGAAGGAAGGAAAGAGTAGTATAGTTATAATCCAAGTGATCTAAGAAAGTTATTTTAAATAGTTTTCATCATTCATCATTCAAAATATTAATAGTGATATACCACAGAGTTCCCCTTTATATATCATCCTTTGTAAAATCTCTATTCCCAGAGTTAGATAATAACAGTCAATTTAAATCAGAGAGATAAAAAAAAAAATAGATGTTCTTTTAGCTAAGATTTGAAATGAGGTTAAAATGGAAATTTGACATCATGTTGTGGATGACAGCAGAGAGTTATGTCTGTACTTTGCCTGCTCTTGCAGATTTTTTGTGAAAGGTGGATGGAGGCTATTGTTCAATGTAACACTGAAGGGTACAGCTACCCAGAAAGCAGAGATAGCTAAGCATGAAAATACAGCCTGGGGTGTTTCATGCTGTTTTAAAAACATTTTTAGAAGAATATAAGAGAACAAAAATAATATATAGCTAGGTTGCCTAGAGTTACAGGCATGTAGACTACTAGGTTGTTGCCATTTCTCTGTTTCAGTGTTGTCAAATCCAAGTGAAATACAAAAGTAATGAGTCAGATCCTGAAATATCAAGAGATTTTATTTTTAAACAATGGCCTTTTGTGAATTTTTTGGTTTCCTTCTAATTATAATTTTATTTTGGATGTTTGCTTCATGTTTCAAGCATTGGTAGTGAAACGATTTATTTTTTAAGGAAAAAAGAATGCAGATAGCTTGAACAACCTTTAACAGCTAGAGTTTTAAAGACAATGCATATCAAGGGATTTGTAATCATATAACGGCATTAAGCAACTCTAGTGATGTCACTAAACGCTGTTCTAATAAAGATGAACCCTACGTAGGCATAGATAATAGAAGACAGTCTTCTGCAATGACCTGTAATTCCTGCCCTGGTTCCCTGCTATTCCTGACCTCCAGAGATATCAAAAAAATTATGCTCCAATTAGTCTTTTGAAAGGAGAACAGCAGTCACTTCTTCATAGACATAAGTGAGGAGCTAGCCCTGCTGTGAAGTCCATTTTGCTTTTTGTACCTCACAGCAGGGAGGCAGAGTTTGCTGAGTGCTCCCTTTGTGCTAGGGTAATGTGCAGGTTTTCTGTCCTGTTCTGTAGCAATTCAAGAAAATTGTACTGTGAACCTAGGAGCTGTGAAAGTGATCCAATATCTGGGTTGTAAGAATTGCAACATGTGTGGGAATGGGATTCACCACTCACCTTGAAATTGCTCTGTCTTCACATTACACAGGAGGCAACAGTAAAACGAGAATTTATTGAAACAATCCAATCTAGCTAGCACAGTTACTAGGTTCAAACAGGTACACAGAAAGAAAAGGAACCTCACACTTAAAGCTGCCTATGGTATAGATCAGCTGTTAGAGTTTTCTGTCTGTCCATACTGTCCAGACAACAAGCTGCTGTGATGTGTACGCAGAACCAGGATCTGGCTCATGAACTAATTATCTCCCTGTCATAACTGTTAACTGAAAAATATCTTAATTTGAGGATATCTGTAATGTTATGTCTTTATACTTTACTTTTATTTTTATTCAGATTTAACTACTCGTGCTCAACAGGATTTTCTGTGAACCATAATTTAGTCAGGATATTTATCTCAACACTTTCCTGCTTCACAACACATAACCCCACCAAACTTTTAAAATACTGATGACTGTTGTACATGGATAGAGTCATCTTTTCTACAGAAGATGCACAAAGTCTATTGACATCTACACTGGTCTCGACCTAACCGTATTAACAACTGATCAGCATACTGTTGGGTGAACACTTCCTTCTGCTAGGTGACAGGTGTTTTAAACCTCACCAAAGAACACCTTTATAAACTTAAATCTACATTTTTGTTTTGAAAAACATATTTTTTTACAAGAATGTAAACAAGCATAATCCCTACGTCTCATTCCTGAGTTTTAGAGTAGGTAGCCATGTGCTTTATGGAATTGCATTTGCTGCAGTGACAACAGTAGTTTTAAGACTGCTCTAAAAGACAGATAGTTTTGTTGAGATCTGAATTTGGCACTGCTTTCCCAAACCAACTTAAGCAAAGATTGTTGCTTGACATACTGTTGGATATTAGAAAGACTAAGTTTTCTGATGACAGAGTAGATAATATATGTCCTGGACTATTCAATATTATGCATCCTGATAAAGCTTATGAAAATAATAAGCAAAAATCTGATACAACTGATAAAGAATCATGAGCTAATGTTTTTTTCAGCCACAAGGCTGTGTGTATATGTATAATGGGTAATGATCTATGCAAAAGTGAGTTTTGTATCTTTAAGTTTCCACTTACTTTTATCAACAGTCAAAAACCTGGAGAAAACCTTGTAGAGCAGTGAAAAACCTGTAGATAAGCAGGAGGATTCTGAATCCCCCAGTGCTGAAGTAGAAAAGACCATTGAGGAGTAAGATAGACAGTACGTATGGCAAGACCTGGGCTTGACACCGAAGATGCTAAAATCTACATGGTGTTTTCAAGGTCTAAGAGGCTGAGGAGACAGAACTGTTGAGGTATTTTGTTCTAATATTTTGTATTTTTGTTTGCTTTTTCACTTGAAAAAGGGACGTACAGGGAAAATACCCTCCTAGTAGTTTTGTTTGAACTATGAATTACTGTTTGATTCAGTTAGTGGTAGGGGTTCAACACAAATATTCCTTTTCTTTCAGACATTTCTATTATATAAAAAAATATCAATTTAATTGTAGATGACTGGCCCATACCATGCTTAACCAGATCCAAAACCCATCTGTTTACCAGAAATATTTGTTTCCAAATGATATATTAATTTCAAAGACCAACCTGAAGTGCTGTACATAGTCACATGGCTCTATAAGACATTAATAGCAGTACTTGTGATAAGTCTTCATACAGAGTTGTTTCAATCATATATTAAGTAATTGTAGAAATACTGTCATAGAATGAACACATTGCCCTTCTGCAAAGATATTGGGAGGACTGGGCAGTGATGGATGTTCTAGAAACAAAAGAAATGTCTACAATGTAGTGTTGAATGCAATCAGTTGATAGTGCATTTGATGCAACTGTGTTGGTTTAGAAGTCGAAAAGGTCCTTACAGCATCCTGAGATCTACCATCACTGCAGCGAATTTCTTCCTGATGCATTGAATTGGAGAATTTGGTAACAAACTTATATTAGTTCTTTCTTCTATCTAAAGTTATTAAGCACCATTTTTAATAAAATATCATACATATTCTCTGGGTTTACACCTCAGACATCTAAGCATATTTCAATATTTTTTATTCATATTTTTTGGTTATATCTTCACATAGCTATGTGGCACACTATCTAGACCAAATTGTATATGAAGATTCCTGCAAGGTGCCTTTTTATCTCCTACAACTGTTATTTAATTTTGTTTGTAAACTAAATACATTTTATAAGCTCTATCTAATACATATTAGTAGGTTTACTGTGAGAAAGGTACTGATTGTAGGTGGAAAAGCTAAACCTCGCAATTTAAAAATAAGATAAATTTAATTGAAAGATTCTAGCTAGATAGAATGTTTAATATTTGGAAATTGAATCTTGTGGTGTGTGGGGGGGTATTTTGCTAAGAAGAAATTGATTTCTTAGCAAACAAAACTCTCATTTTTCAGGTGGAAAATCAATGAACTGGGAAGGAGGTATTCGTGTGCCAGGGCTTCTCCGTTGGCCTGGAGTGATACAGGCTGGTGCCTATATGGATGAGCCAACAAGTAACATGGATATATTTCCTACCATAGTCAAACTTGCTGAGGCACAGTTACCCTCTGACAGGTATACTCTGTAGTTATCTCTTTTTTAGAGAAAGTCTCATGAATGTTTTATATATTCTGGTGATGTCTATCAAGATAGATGTGGGAAGAGAAAGAAAAAACTAGATTTTAAAAGCACTTTTTTGTCATTACTTGCAGTAATATGTTGTCTCTTTTCATACTGACATACTGATATATTTTAGAGAATTATTGTATGTAAATACGGCTTAACTTGTAGAACAAGCACCGAGCAACAACAATGTAAGAGAATACCACCAAGAACAACATCCTGTCAAATCAGGCCTAGAATTATTTACTAAGAAAAAGTATATATATACTAAAAAGTAACTTATTTACTAAAAGAAAAAATTAACGTGGCTAAAAAGGCTCTGTTCTGCATGAGTGAATGTGGTAGAAAAAGGAGCTGCAAGGGTAAATTATTTTAAAATTTATGAGCTCAACCTTGGCCTGCTTAGTGTAACAAAACATTTCAAAGTGCCAGGTAGGCTTTTCTCAACAGTTTTTTTTTGTTCACTACCAAGTGGGTGAAAATAATCTCTTACAGAGTTTTGCAGCCTGATAAGAAAACCCACTGGACTTTGAAAATTCATAAGATGCTTTACTGACACTCCTACATACCTGTACTTTGTCTTGCTCAGGAGATAACCAGTCTCAGCAGCAAGGTGCCTCCACCTATACTCTGTTGCCATCCAATAAGTGGAGAAACCCACTGATATGCATATGCTTTGAACACATCTACCATACACAAACAACTTTTGAGCACAAAGCATCCAGAATCTGCGTGGGGAAAACCAGTGGTGAGCAGAGACGCTCTGCTAATGATGATTCATTGAGTGCTTGAAGGAAATGGCAGGGCAGGACATGTGCAAGACATGAAAAATTAGTCAGACTGGTTCAGAGAGATCCCCTACAAGCAGTAACTCTGTTGAACCTGAGCTATTCAGATTGTTCTTAATGTGGGCAGATCTTATGCACTTTGTTTTCATATTGTTTGAGTGAAGACTAAGCACCAATGTTTTTATTTGATCTCTCTGATTGATAGAAATCCCAATATACTTGTGTAACTTCCACTTGCAAGCTGCTCCACTCTCATTCTTCTGTGTAGACTAGATACCATAATTACTGCTTGATGGTAGGTCATGGACTAGCTTCAAGCATTTTTGATACAGCTGCTGAATTCCTATCATTCCACTGAATTCTTCTTGAGAAATAAGAGACAGGACAACAATTAGCATTCAGTCACTGTGAGGCAGGAGGTTGAAAAAGAAAGGAGGTGGTACTTCCTTAAAGAAGAAAAATAAGTCATCAGAAAGGAGTCTCATATAGCCAGCAATGTGCCCTTGTGGCCAAGAAGGCCAATGGCATCCTGGGGTGCATCAAGAAGAGTGTGGCCAGCAGGTGGAGGGAGGTCATCCTCCCCCTCTACTCTGCCTTGGTGAGGCCTCACCTGGAGTGCTGTGTCCAGTTCTGGGCTCCCCAGCTCAAGAAGGACAAGGAATTGCTGGAGAGGGTGCAGCATAGGGCTACAAAGATGATTAGGGGACTGGAACACCTCTCTTATGAAGAAAGACTGAGGGAATAGGGTCTCTTTAGTCTGGAAAAAAGACAACTGAGGGTAGATCTTAACAGTGCTTATAAATACTGAAAGGGTGGATGTCAGGAGGATGGGGCCAGGCTCTTTTCAGTAGTGCCTAGTGACAGGACAAGGGGCAACAGGTGCAAACTTGAACATAGGAAGGTACACTTAAACATGAGGAGAAACTTCTTTACCTTGAGGGTGGCAGAGCCCTGGAACAGGCTGCCCAGGGAGGTGGTGGAGTTTCCGTCTCGGGAGACATTCAAAACCCGCCTGGATGCGTTCCTGTGTAACCTGCTCTAAGGTGGCCCTGCTCTGGCAGGGGGTTGGACTAGATGATCTACTAAGGTCCCTTCCAACCCTACCATTCTGTGATTTCTGTGGTTTCTGTGATATGCTCCTGAAACCAGCAGTTGTGCGAATGCAAGAGTACTGGAGACATTACTGGAGACATCCTTTTCCCCATCAACAGGGGTGAGACAAGAGTGTATTACTCAGTCAGGAAACATGACAAACTGAAAGTGGGAAATACTCTAAGTCAACAGACACCCACAGACAGGGATGCACCCAGAAAGTGTTAGTGGACAACATAGCTTTAGGAATTCCAGGATGGTTTCCTGCCCATCCTTTGAGAAGAGTCCGAATCAGAATGGTGATGTTGCGTACAATTACTGCCAAGAATTTCATAGTCATACATAGGTCATGGCTTAAAAAAGTGAAGTTACTATCTGTCTTGTAGTAGTTACACTAATGTGAAAAGGGTTTTTTACATGGTAAGGAAAATTAACATAGACATTTTAAAACTTTTAAAAAGATTCAAAAAAGTTTTTATGAGGTGTTGCTCAAAATAAGAATTAAATAAGAATTACCTACTGATCCATAATCAGCAAAAAGTAATTTCATATAAAAATTCTTATAAAATTTGTAATTCACACCAGGTCAGAAATGCAGATTGTGATGTCCCCCCTGCTATCTGATTTCAGCAATTCAAAGGCTTAATTTATGGAAACATTTAAATGCCTTACTCATTTTCTAACTCCTTTTTGATGTAAATTGACTGACTCCTTCAAAGCATGATCAAAATTGTCCAGCAGCACTTAGAGAATTCATATGCGTATATATCTCTCTGTGTGTGAGTTGTAGTTGATAAACACATATTTAAACATAGTTCATTTTCAACTTTGAAACTATTGCTTCTGTCTTAGATCCTGGCACACATAATATGCTGGACAGAGGGGATGCTAACACAACACAGCCTATATTTCTCTTGGTTTAGTGTTACTTTGGCCAGACTACTCCCAAACAGCTTGAGCAGATATATGTGGAGGACTGTGTTGTAGCAATTTATTCACGTGTGTCTGGTCACTTTCTTAGAAAAAAATACAAAAAAAGAAAAAAGATAAAAATGGGCTTAGGATAAAACCTTTCCTAATGTCAAAATATAAAATTAATGTTTCCCGAATGGTGTAAAAATCAAAGGGAAGAGCACCTAAAGGTTTTTCTCTGAATTGACCAACTGGAGGTGGCCATTCAGATTTATTTTTTTTTTAAGCAGAGGAAATGCAGATTTATAATATCTTCTCAGTAAATTAAGGTTTGTGTTACTGTTCTGACTTTGAAATAATTTCTCACTCAGAATTATTGATGGACATGATCTGATGCCCTTACTTCAAGGAAAAGCTACCCGATCCAAGCATGAATTTCTCTTCCATTACTGTAATGCATATTTAAATGCAGTGCGCTGGCATCCAGGAAACAGTAAGTAAAATTGCCTGTTCACATTTTAAATATTTCATATAACTTTTATTGCATCTTGAAAAGAATCAGGAAAAAGCCTTGGGCTATAGTTACAAATAAATTGTTTAAAATATCTACCCTTTTTCCTTCTTTTTCACTTTTCTTTTTGCTAGAATGCACCTATTCACCATTTTACTGTTTGACATTAGTTTGTTGCTATGCATTAATATTACATATCAGTACTATTCTCAGATCTATGATATCTGAAACTTTTTTTTTTTTAAATTCCCTGAGAGAGAGTCTGTGTTACAGAATGAAGTAGTCAAGATTAAGTGTTACATCTCCCTAAAAATGCGCAGGTAATAGGATGGCTTGCTGAATAACAGCACAAGCATGATGTCAGTCTGGCCATTTTTATTATTGGGATAACAAAGAATAGGAGAATCACTGAGTCAAAGCCATAATTATCCAATAAATTAATACAGTATTATAGGGTCACTTTTTGTGCTTTCTATGAACAATATAATTCCCCTTTGTAGGACAAGGAAAAAAGCATTCCCCACTCATTTGCTCCTTTTTGACTAACAACTCGCTGTTTCTGGTAACAACTTCCACATTAACCAAGCCTGTTTCTCATTCTATAAAAATCTCTGTGCTGAATGAAGTCAAACACACATTTGTCTAGTCTCAGTTGACAAAGTGATGACTTGTATTAAAGCTTCAATATGATGATCCAAGACAAGATTTTAAGTACCTTGCAAAAGGATTTGCTTAATAGTTTATGAGGAAACTTAAAATCAGTTGGAAACTTTGCCTTCTTGGTCACCTTTAAGCTGACTCTCTACCTGTCTTGGACTTTAAAGAAGGAAAGGGGAAAATAATACATATAACTTCTATTTACCACTACTTTGCCTACATGTCTTCCATTTCATAAATAATCATAAGGAAGAACCAAGCAATAGGAAGATGTGGTTACCTACTACCATTTTATATCTGATTGGATTAAATTATTCTGCATCATGATGAGGAGAGAATTAGGCAGACAGAGAACCTATTTTTCTCAAACATACACCTTTGCAAGATGAAGTACCCCTTGTCTGAGGAAAGGGTCAGCTTTGTTGTACACACTGAATGGAAGTTTAATGGGAAATGAATGGGAGCAAAGATGAGGGACTAGTCCATTGTATTTACTTGAGGGGCAACACTGTAGATTGTGATTCTTCCTTTATCCTTTCTCCAAGCAAATCAAAAGACAAAGCACACTCAGAACCTGGCAATAACATTTTGATAACACTTGGCTGTTATTTGTATAGAAGGGTTTTTGCTGTACTGCCTTCTCAGTTTACACTGTAGTGTAAGAGTAGGTAAAGCACAAATATAGGCTGGACAGAAACTGGATTGAGAGCAGCCCTGAGGAGGACTTGAGGTTACTGGTGGATGAGAAGCTCAACATGAGCCAGAAATGTGTGCTCGCAGCCCAGAAAGCCAACTGTATCCTAGGCTGCATCAAAAGAAGTGTGGACAGCAGGTCAAGGGAAGTGATGCTCCCCTCTACCCTGTTCTCGTGAGACCTCGCCTGAAGGGCTACGTCCAGCTCTGGAGCCCCAAACATAAGAAGGAAATGGACCTGTTGTAGCGAGTCTAGAGGAGGGCCACAAAGATGATAAGGGGGTTAGAGCACCTATCCTGTGACAACAGGTTGAGAGAGTTGGGATTGTTCAGCCTGGAGAAGAGAAGGCTCTGGGGAGACCTTACAGCAGCCTTCCAGTACTTAAAGGGAGCTACAGAAAAGGTGGAGAGGGACTCTTTATCAGGGAGTGTAGCACTAGGATGAGGGGTACCAGTTTTAAACTGAAAGTGGGGAGATTTTGATTAGATATCATGAAGAAATTTTTCACTGTGAGGGTGGCGAGACACTGGAACAGGTGGCCAGAGAAGTTGTGGATGCCCCAACCCTGGAAGTGTTGAAGGCCAGGTTGAATGGGGCTTTGAGTAACCTGGTCCAGTGGGAGTATCCCTGCCCATGGTAGGGGAGTTGGAAGTAGATGATCCTTAAAGTCCTTTCTAATCCAAACCATTCCATAATTCTATGATTCTTTGATAGCCAGATATTCTGCTCTACTCTCTTTAATAGCAGTCCCCTAGCCATGCTCAGCACCTTCTTTTTCTTACTTGTCCAGTCTCAGATCTTCAAAAATGCCTTTTCCATGTAGACAATGCAATCATATTTGTAAAGATATTTGTTGCAGTCAGCTAAAGCTTTGCCCCTGTTTATCTATCTCCCATGTGTTATTGTTGTATAGAGATAAATATACTTGCATTACAGCTGTACGGACCTGATGCTATCCACATTGCTGTGAGTACTCGTGTGGAAAAATGGGCATGGTTGGATTTTCTTCTGGTATCTCAGCATCTCTATATGAAGCAACTGATAAGTTCATAGAGCATTATTTTCTTCTAGCCTCCCACCACAGCTAGCTCTTTACAGCTAACAGTCACTATTTCAGCTACTAGTAAGTGTACTTAGTAAATTAGAAGTATCCTATAGCAACAGTTCATTCCCTATACATATAATAACATCCAAGAAAGTGAATGAGTCCATGTTCTTTAAAAACAGACTAGAAAGCTGGAATTTTGCAACTTTCATTTAACCTCAGCATGCTACTATTATCAGTTACAAGCCTGTGAGTCTTCAGGGTTTGAGTATAGACTGATCACCATTCCTAACTCTACATGTATTCCATGTCCAACATGCTTTGCGGACTAAGTATCACATTCCTCCATGAGCACACACATTTTCCAGTATCCAGAAATGACTGTAGGATCTCTAATCTTTTAGTTGCACCTTGCTGATGACTGTAGTCAGGCAAATAGCATTTAATTCACAGAGAAACTCCAGAAGCATATACTTAATGTTTTTAAGGATAGTCTTGAAGAGGTTATATTCCTTATGTAAAAAAATTAGGCCATTCTTGAAAAAAATGTCATCAAGGGACAGTTGTCTCTTTCTCTGTACTTTAAATGATCTTTAGACCAGGAAAGACTTGTGTTGTTCTTGATCTGTGCTCCCCAGATAGTTAACTAGGTTGACCACAGGTACTTTGGAATTATGTAAAAAGGTATCACCTGAAGGTTATGCCTGTACATACAGGCCAAATGCTGGCCATCTCTGCCTCCCACTATACGTGAGGCTTAGCAGAGGAAACTGTGATAGCATGAAATTAATAACCCCAGCCATGTTCAACACCTTCTGCACTGCTCTGATGGTCCCTTACGGGAAGGACCCAATTGTCCGACTTGTCTAAGACGACATTACAGATTGCTGACCCCTTCATTAAACTTGCAATTTCTATTCATTTTAAAGATACACTTTTTGAAGAACAAAGCAACAACAGCTAAAAATTGATAGAAGCTTACAACTACTAAGGAAAATATTTCATGTTTATTTATTTATTAACTAAAGTACATTCCATTCTAAATAAAGGGTAAAGGTGCATATATTCTCAAATTTCTTACTTTGTTTATTTTCTGGGAAATCTTAGTTTGTATGTCAGCTTCAGCTTGTGTATTCCACTTTTTTTCCTGGATACTGAAAGTTTAGAATTAGCTTTGATGCTAGGGGAAAATGTATGTATCTGTAAATGAGAGGGAAGCTAAAGTTTTGCTTAGTCATTTGGTACCTTGTTGCCTCCATCACTCCACAGTTCCCTTAGTAACTATCTTTGCCATTGATATATTTCCACTGTGCAAAAGGTTTAATTTTTCACTCTTAGACTATATATATGAAACAGGCAAATGTAGCGTGTGAGAAATTTATAGTATTTGCACACCTTTCCCTTACTTGCAAGTTTCTAAAGACTGACTTAGAGGTGTGTTTCTCATGTCATCCAGAGAAGGTCAGTAACTTCAGAGTAAATAATCACCATTTTACTTTTATATATTTAGAGGCTAAGTAGTCCTCATAACCAAATCAATACACATTTCATTAAGACATATTAGTTAGGTCAGTTACTGCATTCACAAAATACTTTCCCCTTCATCAGCCCGTTGAAGGAGTGTTTAGAGGATGTGTGTTGTGTAATGCTCTTCTCAAACAACACTTGAAAATTTAAGCCTCATCCTTTCTAAAGAGATGTGAGAAAAAGAATCTCTTTTTCCTCTACACCTTTTCTTTCTCAGCCACAGAAAATAAGCTAACACCATTTTCTTCTTCATCTCTCTTTGATTCACTTACATTTTGCCTGATACTAAAAAATAATGCACATTAATCTTCACATCCTGAATTAAAAAAGGAATGAAATATTAAGCAATTTTCATTGCTCATGATTCATGTCTCGCTCTCACAGACTCGTGCATGCTGACACTTGTTATCAGTGCCTTGGAAACAGCAATGACATACAGTCCTAATCCTTGGAGGATGATTTCGTGTTATTTTGAAACTTTATAAATAGGTGTAATTTAATTGATCTGTTAAAAATACAGAGAAGAAAACATGATAAAAGTCATGCAGAGAGTAAGCAAAGTACTGTGATTTGCCATTATCTATCCTTATTCTCCACAGCTGCCTGGTGTACTATATATAAGTACCAATATATGAAAGCAACACCTTTGTGAAAAAAAAAAAAAATCCTAAACTTTTTCTGAGTAGTAAAGTGTAATCGTTTAAGGTTTTTTAATCATTACAAATTTACATTTAAATCAAAGCAGGTGTAGGATTTGGCTTTACTTTCTTGAGCTAAGCCACCCAAAGTTTTATGCAGCTTTCTGTTAGTTGTGTGTATCAGATTATACTTTTTATTATTTATTATTATACTAATTTAACTCTGGTCACATGTTCAGAGGGTGCAAGTAGACTAGTACTTGTGTATAATTTAGCATAACTGAATACTAAAAAACTATCAAGAGGTCTGTCTCCAGCACATTACTGGCATATGAATCAGTACTATTAAAAATGCATTGCTATGACAACTTAATTATAAGGAGAGAATTCATCAGATACAGAGCAAATCTACAGTTGAATGGAACTACTGCATCTTTCAGGCTCCTCTAATTGTGTGCAAAATTTTCATTTGATAAGGAGGGAATATATTGTAATCCAGGGTAATAAACACTGAAAAATGTAATGCAATACAGTCCGTACTATAAAGAAATAAAAATCTTCACAGTATTTTGGTACTGTTAATAAAAAATACTAATGTTCCTGATAAATGCTAGAGTGACTTTACTAGCAGCACTTCACCTTTTCTCTTTCAAAATGGATTTCATTAGTCAGTGGAAAGTGTCATTCAGTAAACAAAGGGAAGAGACTTGCTATGGCAAGTTACATTGAAGCACAGTAGACAATGGAATCAAACTAGCTTATCATGCAAATATAATGACTTTTAAAGACAGTAGAAGTTCACTGGAAAACTTTATGTAGAAATTTTCCACTTTGTTTCACTTAGCAGATAGGATACATTTCAATTAGTGTGTATTCTAAGTTTCTTGTGTGTTGTGATCTTCTGCAATTACTGAAAATAGTTCAATCAAATTTACCAGCAAGGGGTTATTTTCTATATTATTGTAGAATTCATAGGAAGTGTGATTCCTGACTGTTACAATGTCCTTCTGCATCCAACTCTATACAGTATTTCATGAGAGATGTTTTGTTCTTTGACTAGGGATGAGAGGATCTCGCTAGTCATGCATTTAACCTTTTCTGCAGTATCGGATATTATGGATTAAAAACAAACAAAAAGCAAATGAGAATGGAATATTTCCTGTTTTGTAGCTTTCAGTTAGTGTATTCAGGGTAAATTTGTAGAATAGGGTTTTTTTTTGAGAGATTCCTACAGGTTCTGTTTCACTAAAAACATTGGAGTCATAATGAAGAGAGAACAAAGGAAAAAAAATCTGCTCAGAAGGGCCATTTTGTAGCAACTTCTGGTTTGGACAGGTATAGCCTTTCTTATGAAATGGAATTAAAATATGACACATTTCTGAAGAAATTTAAGTATGAAGATGAATACTTTGCACTTTTCCTTACCTCTCAAAAGGGCTATGATATGCATACCTTAAAGGGTAATAAGGGTTACCTTATTAAGAGGGCTTGCATTATTTACAGTGCCATTCTTAACTTCATTTTTGGTAAAATCACATTGAGTCTTAATAGATAAAAAATGTAAACTGAATTCATATGTTTAAAGAATGCTAATTTGTGAACACAAGATTGTCCTGAGAAAAAGGGATTGAAGGAGACAGTCTAGACAGGTAGCAAAAACTGTGAAACCTCTATGAAACTCTGAAGAATCAGATTTAAACTCTTTCTTTTTTCTACAGTGAAGTTCTCAATGTGAGGGTGGGTGAGGCTAGTGGCTGTCAGTAGCAAATGGAAATGCATTAATTTGTATGTAAGTGATATTTTAGAGTATAAGTTGTGTCAATATACTTCTATTTGAAAATGCCAACACTTTCTTGTTCAGTCCTCTTAGAGCATTTGAGAAATATAATCATTCAGACATCCATGAAGTAAATTAACAGTTCTGTTTTCTCTAAAGCAGAAAGTATTAGACATATTGCTAAATATTTGGTATGTTAGAGATAGCTCTTAATATTTCTTCTACTTTCTCTAATATACACAAGAAATTTCAATTCATACATTCTTCTCATTACTTTCTTAGTAATAGAGCAATTTCTTCATTGTATTCTTAGCCATACGGTGAATGAATGCTATGGTAACTTCATATGTGAACTGTGGGATGTGCTTGTCGTACCCAAGAGACTCATTGGCAGAACCCATGTTCTTACCTGGCTTTTTCCTTTTCTTTTGTATGTGTCCCTGAGGAGCTTTTTCCATTTATCGTTTACTTGCTTTCTCTGTGGTGAACAAAGGACATAGAGGATGCTGTTACAGATTAGTAAGCATTCACATTGACCCTGAGAATGCCAGCAGTTATAGTTACTTGCTTTCATTACTTAGTGATACAAAGGAAAGCAAATTTAACCGAAGTCTCATCCAGGACCACCTTCTTCTGCAAAGGAGAGATAATACTACCATGTGACTGTAACTGCTGTCAAGGAAATGTTTTATTTTCTTACAAAGAAATATCTTTTTTTTAAATCAAATCTTATTGCACCAACCTCATATCTTTTTTCTTTCAGAAAAGAACAGATGGGAAAGGATAAGAAAGAAAAAATAAATATTTGAAGGAATAAGATTTTCTTATTGACACAAATATTTTTGCTTTCTAGCTCGAAAGACTAGACTTATTTAGTCATAATAAAATTGATGCAGGAACACTTTTGTCTCAGAGAGCTATTCCTCTAGTGAAAGACCGTAGTAAATGTCCTTTGACATTGACATACACACAGATTTTCAGTGATCATATTGTAGTGCTTTTTCTTCATATAAAAATAGCAACCATAACATACTGGTCTATTGAATCCAAGATATCCTGACCTAAATTAGTAATGTTCTTAGTGAACAGAGAAAAGTTGACAGGTTTCAGTGATCATATAAAGGCAAAGGCATTTGAAGTAGCTAATTCAGTATTATTTAAACTTCAGCTTGAGTGGCGTGCTGTCAGGTATTGTGTCATGCACTTGTGAGAGTACAAAAGAAAAATCTTATGGATTTTTATTTCCTTAAACTCCACTGATAACAGTTAAATAGAAAAAAAAATCTGAGTTAGAACAATTGTCTGATAATTTGTTTTCTATTTGTAGATATCAGTAGTCAAAACACATATAAATAACAACTATGTAAAAGAATAGATAAAAAAGCACTGCAACTTAAAGAAATGAATTTAAGCTTGCCAACATAAAAAGTGGATCTTTAACAATATCTAGAGCATTGCACTTCCAAAAATATCTCTAGTTCACTGCTGGACTTGAGCCTGCAGCATTCTGCATGTTACATTCAGAGCATACCACTGATTCATCCTAATTTTAAAATCGGATTCAAATGGCATATATTGTCTTAGGCAATGTTCTTCAAGGGAAGTAGTTAATGCATGCACAAACCCACATAGGGTATTTTGTGTGCCACAGCCTCTGACATCCTATTACTCCTAGAAAATAAAGCAAAGTGTTTGTTTGTTAGAGAAATTCCCTGGAAACCTGACTGTCAAGAGCAAAATAACTTCTCAGTATGCTATAAAAGACTGTGACATGAAAGGCAGAAGAAATAATTATAGAAGAAAACAGTGGGGGCTTGGAGGGTGGGTGCACCTGGACAATATTATGCTGAAGGCCAGAGTGTATCTGTGGATGATGTGCACTCTCTGCTGTGTAGATCCTTCTGAATGTAAGTCCTCATCAGTACTTTGGAAAGCCAGCACAACCAGAAATATTCAACGATCAATGTAAATGACGGGCAATGGGACAGAAGGAAATGGCCTCGAGTTGTGCAGGGAGCAGTTTGGGATTCATTTTGGGAAAAACTTCTTCACAGAAGGGGTTATCAGACATTGGAGGAGGCTGCCCAAGGAGGTATTTGAGTCACCATTCCTGGAGGTATTTAGAAGGCGGGTAGACATGGTGCCTGGGGACATGGTGTAGTGGTGGTTTTGGCAGTGTTAGGTTAATGGTTGAACTGGATGATGTTAAAGGGCCCCTCCAACCTAGACAATTCTATGATTCTATGATTCTAAATCTCCTCTGCATGAGAAAAGCTTGTGTCTCAGTACAAACAGTGACTTTCCTGTTGATTTCAGGACAATTTTTGTCTGGTCTAAAACTATTAGAGGACACATAATGCATTACAATATTCAAGTATCTTTTGTTAAAACATCCAAACTTTCTTAAAACTAAAAGGCAGAAAAAACCCGCAGATTTTTAAATTTGTTTCTAGTTTTGTTGTTCTTAGTAGAGAAATTCTGTGGATGGATTTGTGTAAAAGCTTGTTGGTCTCCTAGATGGGGAACTCTAATGCAAACGTGTGAGAGTCACTCACTCATTCACTTCTCTTCAACATTAGCATTTTAAAGCAAAATAGATTCCCAGCATTCATAGTAGGAGAGGGAAGTTAGAAATAATGGTATAGTCACAACATTGAAAGTCAACAAGACCATAAAAAACCCCATAAAGATCATGATACTTTAGTACTTGGAATTAGCACTAATGTAATAAAGAAAGGCTGACCCTTTTAGCATTAGGAAATGTTAGTCCTCCATAAGATAATTTTAACATTACCAAGTGTGTGCTAATTTTTCATGTACAAGCTGTTACCTGTCTATTGTTCATTAATTTTTAAATGGTATGATATCACAGATATTCTCAGTCATCTCACTTGCTTAGTGAGAAAAGTAGAGTCTTTAAGACTCAATAGAGTCTTCAAGATTAACTTAATTATATTATCTAAGCTCTCTTCAATGACATCGTATGAAGTACAGGAGTATCACAGAGTAGCTCAGATTCATCCATTTGGTCCTGTTCAGTGGCAAGTGGAGACGGAATCTCAGTCCTAAAAACATTATAGTAACCTTATTGACAGTTCATGTCCTTATAGCAAAACTACTTAGCCGGCCAGGCTTTATAGTTTGGGGTCAACAATGTCTTGATCTATTGTGCTGCTGATGATTCCAAACCAAATGTAAGTCTCTAGCCTTTCCTTATAGAACTGTAATTTTAGAAGGTTTGAGTTGATTCACACCTTTTTCTTCTTTTACTTCACAGGAAAAGTGCCACCCCTAATTCCAAACTTTGAATACTTTATATCTTCCAAACGCCACACTATTAATTAATCATTTGGTGGAGCTTCTAAAACACTACCATGATACATATACACAAAGTTAAGTAGAGAGAGGGAACAGCAAAGTATGGTCTCATGAAGATTTTGCTACTGCCAACTTTATAAATAGACAAAAAAAATATCAGAGAATTGTTCTAACTAAAATAGTCTTAGGAAGATTTTAAGTCTAGCTCTAACAAAGTATGAAGTAGAAATTCTAAACAAGACTTTGTGAGTAAATAAATCTACCTAAGTGAAGAACTACTTCTCTAAAAATGGTATCTTAACACTCTGTGGAGTTTCTTTTGAATACTTTTTTTCTCCAATTCTACAAGGCTGTGGAAAACAAAATAAGGACTCATTAGTTCCTCTTGGACATGGTGTCTTAGAACTGAAAAGCCTTTAGTCCAGCTAGGGTCTAGGTCCACTCTTTTTCCTACAGCTGTCCATGGAGGCACTTTCATGCCCTTTCTTTACTTCCTCATCTCTCAGATTATCCCAACATTGAGCTTAGCAGCTGTTATTTTTTTGTCATAGATGTGGTTATGTTTTATTAAGGGAAAATGCAGTTCCTGCCTACAGTATGTAGGCTGTGGATATTAAGGCATTTATATAAAAATGGAATTTGCTGTAGCATTTCCCTGTCTGTGTTATGTAGCATCCCTAATTTAGAAGCTAAAACAATGCTTTTTGAATGAAAGCTCCTCCCATTTTTTTATCTGCATTAGGCACACTATACAATAACATGCTTTTATTGTCTGATTTCTCAAAGCCTAATCCCCAAACTTAATTTTGATCCAGAAGTATTGTATAAAAGTTTAAAGTTGTGAGTTGCACCTGTAGAGGATGATACTGACAGTTCTATAATAGTAAGTTGTAAATTGATTGTAGTATTTATAGTTGACAATGATTTTTGGATACTGAAAACAATGCAGTTGCTACTAAAGGCAATTTTCAGCTGTAGCCAGAGGGTCTAAGAACATCTATCTTTATGATTCAGAAACAACTGTAGCCCATGAGTGTTCAGGTCAGTTTTCCAAAAGCAACTTAGAAGAAAGCCAAAGGTAAACAAAACTTTTTTCCCAGAGAAAATCAGTTTCATCAGTAAGGACTATTTGTATGTATGCCATGAAGGCATGAGCTTATGCATGAGTATGTGGAGAAACGTATGTTTCACAGAAGTGAAGATGGTTTGAGTTGTGCTGAGAGAGGGACGTTTTACCATAAAGGTTTGGAATTTGCTAAAAAAAAAATAATAAATATTCTCTGCAAGAATTCATCCTAACAGAGCTTGTCAGCATAAGACGACTAAGGCTAGAATCAAGTGAATGAGGGAGAGAAGAAAATGTAGCTGTTATGTCATGCTGAAATTGAGGGTTTGAATAGCTGACTTTTTTTTTAAACAAATATAGAAAGCACATAGAATTCTGTTTGGAGATGGAAAAAAGGTTAGTCATTTTTAGCTTATGTTTAGTTGTAGAAAATGCATTATAATATTTGAAATATGGATTATAGCAAAATGAAATACATTATGAAAAATGGATTATGATACTTGAAATACTTAGATTATGACATTTGAGTTTATTTAAATTAGCAACATTTACAGGTTTTTTTACAACTAAAATTATTCTATTGAATATCAAACTTTGACAGTTTGCAGGTTTATCCTTCCAAAAATCTTGCAAAGTCCAGTAATAGGTTTATCTTAGCACAAGAGTAAGTACTAAACACAAATGTCTGAGTTTAGTTTCACGGTCAATGGTAACATAATCAGTCAGTGGATAGAAAAGCAACTGGGAATTGCAAGCAATTGTACAAGAATGCAGCTTGTTCGTTCATCTGCTTCATTTCATTCAGCTCTGCCCTAGCAGAGCTGCTGGGTCACTTAGAAGTTCTGGGTATCTCAAGAATGCCAAGTAGCTCCAAACACCAGGACCATGTAGTGACAAGAAAAGTCTGTCATAGAAAACAAAGGTGCTGTTCACAATGAGGCTGTAATAATCAAGAAAAGGTGCTGAGAAATACTTTAACTGTATTTTGGAACTTGATAATAAGTAAAATGCCTGTAGCTCCTGAGTATTATCAAAGGCCTCTTTTTTTCCCCCTTTCATATGTCAAAGTTTTTCAGTAAAAAAGTAAAAAGTTCTAAGAAGTATATATGAATGTTTAGCAACTAGCAGGTTGAGCTAAAGAAAAGTAAATGTAGCACTCATATTTCACAGAATATTTTTGAATAGGTCTTTCAAAGCATTTGATCCAATTTTAAGTAACTATGAGAAATATTCAAATTTTGAAGGTCAAAAAATTTGCAAAAGCCAACATATTACTTTGTCTCTTTAACATAGTTTAACATTAAAAACTTTATAAATTGTTATATTGTAATCAGATGAAAAATGTAAGTATAAATTATTTGAATGCTACAAATGATTTTTCTATTAGTAGGTAATCCTCAAATTTAGGATGCTGGCGAATGATTACAACTAGCAAGGATAGTGTCTACATGCAAAACTCACTTGAGTATACACTGCTAGCTAAGTGTTTCTTCATGTTGTCAAGCTTGATATATAAATACGAATTATTTAATAGAGAAGGATTATTGCTGTTGCATGAAAGAGGCAGCAGCAGCTTTGTACCTCATCAACATGTGAACCTCAGTGCTTAGCTGAGCCCATCAAAGAATTTCCTGGTTTGACACACAAGAAAAAGTTCCCATGACATTTATACTTTGTCTTTCCTAAACAATTTCAAGCTATTTTTTCACTTTGTGGATTACATTGACCTCAGATATACCCTATATCCTTACCACTATTCTTTGTTAGATTTTGTATTTCAGTTGCTACATATTCTTGCAAAGTGTATGAGAACACATTGTGTCTCGAGCAGGAAGAGCACCTTTAGGAAGGCTTGAATCACCTTTGTTCTTTGGTCATCCGAGGATCTACATGGCTGTGTAATATCTCTGTTTAGGGACATCTTATTCCTCTGATAAATTTTGATCTGTTCATGGGGAGAAGGTTGGGGAAGCAGACAGCCCTTTTTACATTTAAGTTTTTGGTGTTTTTATTTAGATAGACAAGAGGAAAGTAGTGATCCAAATTTATGAAGTTAAAACTAGGCAGACCTTTGAGATTCATCAAGAGAGGAAAATCTTTCAAAGTGAGTATATGGGTGACAGGAAAATTGTTTATGGGCTTGATTCCCATTTGAATGCAGTTTGATTGGGAGATTTCCCAGTGTCTAATCCTAACTGAATTTCAGGTTTCTTTTTATGTCTATGGAGCCTAAGTGCCAAGACCTCTCTTAGGAATACTGACTCAGTATCAGTAAAGAAACAGAGTTTAAGCTTGGGCATGGTCAGCAAGAATGCCAGCCAGTTAGAGATATCTTTGGCAGTGTAAGAGAAAGTTAAGCAACTACGTAAACATTGCCTGAATTTGTGTTTCAATTAATCACTAGACTGAGGTTGTGATAAATGTCTGTCAGCGTGCAATGCGCTGAAGTATGAAGCAGAATGGATTACTGCAAACCACTGCTGAAAGCTGAAATAAACCTGTTCTACAACTGAAAATCATGTATGTAGTTAATTTTCTTTTCCATTGCAACAGATGAGGAGTGTGTGTATGGTTACATGCCTTGTGGAGAAGAGCATAAAAATGCATAGCAGGAGCCACAGTACCAAATACAATAGGAAAACATGCCCTGGTGTTTCCTGCTACCGTTACTATTGTCACAGATCTTTATAGAGTATTTTGACAAAGAAACCAGCTAAAATTTAGAGGTGAAGACTGTTTGCAGAACTGTGAATTAGAAATGAAATGTAAGATTCAAAAGCCAGAACACAACTACCAGTATGCAGATGTTTGTATTTCACAATATCCTTTGAGTGCTGTCATCACTCTTAACTGCAGTAAGGAGGGAGGGCATATATAAAATTTATATCTTGTCATGTAATGCCAAAAGCACTTTCAGTAGTTTTGAGGAAGTACAATGTGTAATTGAATTACTTTGGGTTGCAAGCTGTTTTTACTTCCTAAAATATTGGGTCAAAGCCATTAAACTAAACCATAATCTATGGGAATATACTCTTAGACTGGTTGAAGATGTAGGATTTCATGATCAAGGATGAGGCTTTGTTTAACTCATCTTTGTAACTGTCTTGCATAACAGATCTGTAATGGTGCCACAATAAATAATAATAAATGTTGGATTAAGTTTGTGATGTAAGTGCTCTCTTCAAAGATATATTGAGGCGTGCTAGAATTACTACATTGAATTATGCAGTTAGTTAAAAAAAGGAGATCAAGCCAAAGGGAACAAACATTGTCTCTACTCTCATTCACAGCAGTGGTCTACCTACCCTCCTTCAACTGTACATCAGAGATTGGAGGGAGAAAAAAAAATTAATTTTGCCACTCATCTATTATGGGAAGTAAACTCAAAAAAAGCCCACTCTTCATGGCCTATGAAAAAGAGCGGCTAGACGTTTTAAGTTAGAACCTAGTTTATAGTAATTTTTAGGAGAGAAATCAAACACTGCCTTAAATCCTAGCAATTTTGTATTTTTTTACACATAGAAGTGTAAAGAGACATGACGGAAAGAATGAAGGACAATGGAGTTTCCCAGCTCCATTGCTGCTTTCTTCTAGCTTGAGATGAACTCACTCTAGGGATGATGACATCTCAGTTGAGCACTCTGGACATTGTGTAGGACTACTGTATGCTGCTGAATCTCTCCAGCAGGCTCAAGAGCTGGGAAGGGCATTGTTCAAATACTGCACCCAGGTCCATGCACCACACAGCTCAGAACCTCCTGGACTTATCTGGACATAGCAGGTAGTATGTCATGGTTGGGTAGGGCTTTGAGTAACCTGGTCTAGTGGGAGGTGTCCCTGCCCATGTCAGGGGGCTTCGAACTAGGTGATCTTTAAGGTCCCTTCCAACATAAACCATTCTATGATTCTGTGATTCTGTGAACTCTGAGACAATCATCTGCACCAAAATCTTTATTTAAACTCCAGCAAAAGTTTGTGAAGGATTTCTATTTGAAAAAGTTAGTAGATAAAACACTAAGTGAAAAGAGTGTGACAATAAAATGTCTTTGTCTTCCGCAATAAAGGAAATGAATGATAGTAGCACAAAAGTTACAATAGAAGATACCATCCATCAAGAGAGCCTTAAAAAATACATTGTAGGGAACAATTGTGCAGTGGCAGGGGGATGAATTAGATGACAAAAAGAAAGTTCATTTGAAATATCTGAAATGAGCTTTTGTTCTTAGTTGCTACAACTGGAACAGCAGAAACTGCATACATTGATATGATAAAGACACAGACATCAGGTAAGCAGAGCCAATGCAGATGTACTGTAACTAGTGATCGTATATATCAAAGGTCATTGACTGATAGTTAATGATGACTAAGACATTAAAAAAAGGTACACAGAAGTAACATATATGAACATGGAAGGCAAAACCTCTGGCCATATCAGCTAAATATGTAGGTTTTACATATACTTGAGAGGAGGTGTTTAACCCACTGTCTATGGACTCTTTTGATCTTTCATAAGCAGCTGTACCTTGTAGATAGATATTTGATCTTAGAAAGCTAAATTGAAGATGGACTAGAGAATGCTGGAGAGATAAGAAATATGACTCTAACTTGGGGAGATGCTTCACTCTAAAAGTGACTCCAACAAAACTGGAAGTGACCCCAGCACTTGTAGTTTTTTTACTGAAAGAGCAACAACTTCCAGCACCCAAGCAGAGCGAGCAGAGCTGAGTGCTGATAACAGGGTCCATCAATAGTCTCCAACCTAGGCAAAGTGGTGATTCAGGTTTAAGGTCTATCCAGGGTGCCCAGTCAGGAGCAGGAGGAGACGGGAGCATCGCAGAGCTGGAAGAAAGGCTACTGCCTAGAGCCATCCAGAGACAGGGCTGAGAACTGTCACTCCTGCAGCACCACTCAGGCAGGGACTGATGGCCTTGGGCTGAGCTGAAATGGGAATCCTGGTCCATGGGCAGGGTGCAGGGATGGGGGTCCACCGTGGGGCTTAGCAGGGCCAGTGGGGCTCTTTAGTGCTCTCAAGGCTCTTGAGACCTCAGATTTTTAGCACATTCTGAATATGGTTATGACAGCATGTAGATGTCTACAGAGTAAACACCTACAGCTGAGCTAACCTGAGCTAATCAGTCTCATCAAAAGAAAAACTTCTCTCACAAGCTGCTTGTCACCCTGAAGCAGGCCTCTAACAAAGGTAAGAAGCAGATCAGTATAGGCTGGTAAATAGCTTACGTAAAGACTTTCACATTGCAGTGATCCAAAATTAGGTGAGGTGACCAGATTTTCAAATTGCATACTAAGAAGCAGCATAGTGATGAGCAACAAATCCTACTCGGTACCTTGAATTTAAAACTGGAGGTGCCTTGCCACCTTTTGCACAATGTGAAAAATTTTTTATTTTGCTAAATGTCAGGAATGGCATTATGGGAGTCTCTTGAGGCTGACTGGGAATTTTAAGTTCATGTCATTTAATTGATGTAATTTTTTCTTTTAAATCAGCAGAGGTTCAAATAAGGGCCTGTCTACAAATGTGCAATACATAAGATAGTCAGGTTAGACTGTGTAGTAAAATACAAAGAGTGAATTGTAGTACAGAATGACATTTTGTCCGTGCATCAGTGTTGTCAAAGAACTGAAAAGAATGGCCAGAAAAGAAAAATGTGTATGAGATACAGATCCTGATTTGAGTTACAGTGACATAAAGATCTTTAAAATCTAATTAAGAAAGTGCTGCTTGCTTTCCTTTTAACACAAGACTAAACCAGCCATTTACCTTGTCTGTTAGCTGTCAGCTCTCTGAGAATCTTTTTATTCTTTCTTACAGGTAAAAGTTGTTGGTTATTGGGGCAGCTCTTAATGTGGAGGCATAGATATCCTTCCTCCAAATCACTTTATAAACTCCATTAAGTCTCATTAAACCTCATTCCTTGTCACTAGTCTTTGCCTTAATAGCAACATTCAGTGGCAATGTATCAGAGAAATGGTACAGAAACTTGTAACACCTCGAATACTGTGTTTTGGGCCCCTTACTACCAGAAAGACATTGAGGTGCTGGAGCGGGTCCAGATAAGGGAAAAGAAGCTGGTGAGGGGTCTCGAGCACAAGTCTTATGTGGAGCAGCTGAGGGAACTGGAGATCTTTAGCCTGGAGAAAAGGAGTCTGAGGGGAGACCTTATCACTCTCTACAACTACCTGAAAGGAGGTTGTAGAGAAGTGGGGGTAGGTCTTTTCTCCCAGATCACAGGCAGAAATAGCCTCAAGTTGCACCAGGGGAGGTTTAGATTGGGTGTTAGGAAAAATTTCTTCACTGAAACTGTTGTAAAGCATTGGAACAGGCTGCTCAGGGAAGTGGTTGAGTCGCCATCCCTGGAGGTATTTAAAGGATGTGTGGATGTGGTGCTTAGGGACATGGTTTAGTGATGGATTTGTTAGTGCTCAGTTAACAGTTGGACTCAATGGTCTTAAAGGTCCTCACAAACCTAAATGATTCTATGATTCTGTAACAGTTAGTAACACGTTTCCATAGATACAGACATATATTTTACTCATGTTTACACATTTGTGTGTTATAGTCTACAGCAAAACTTTTCCTTGAGATTTCCTGAACAGCTGAAGGCAAATGGTGCAGACCACTTTTCTGGTTTTAAGGGTCATCATGCATGAAAAACACTGAAGGTGTCAGTGTGATGTGTATTTATGTCTGTTCTCCACTGGTTCATCTGCACAATCCCATGAAAGAGTTAAATGACATCAATTATCTAATTGATAGGAGAGAATTTACTTTTCCTTCAGTAATAACCCATGACTCTTCCGGTTACTTACATCACATTTTTGTTCGATAAAGGGCAGCTCTTTTCTCCCCTCTGAACTATGTCCTTTTACCCTGTTTTCATCCTTTTCCCATCTGTTCATTCCCCTTTCTGTCCCCATTTCTGAGCTTCTGTTCTCACTGGTGGTGAAACTCCTTGCGATCCTCTTAATTGATCAAACCTTTTTGTGAGTCTTTACCTTCTGCAACTGCAGAAGCTGAAATAAACTCTGACCCTCATGAGGCTTTTCCGGTCATTTGCCTTTTCTGTTTTTTAGTCCCATAAGTTCCTTCACTTCCACAGTTCTCTACAGAAGTGTATTACCTTACAGATATTTTTTGGGGGGGTTATTTGTTTTTTTTTTTTTTGGTGGGAGGGCTTAAGTTCTTTTTGCCTTCGTTGTTTTTTCATGGTTTTCTTCTTTGATAATATAAAGAAGACATACCTTTTTGCACCGTATCAAACATCTGAATCAGTCATTACTGTTTCTTGATGAAGTCCATTATGATCTTTTCATTGACTTGATTATTGAAAATATTTTATTTCACCTGCTTCCTAACTTGCTTTGTGAGCATTGCACCCTTCATTGTTTTTTTTTCCTCTCTCTACCTGTTCTTGCCCATTTCACAGAGGCATCCCAAATGGTCTCCCAAATCCCTAGTTTGTGTTCAGTGTTTCAACCACAACAGCTGGAGGAAGCAGAACAAGCATCAAGTGTCATTTACCTAAACCATCTCATTAAGTATTTTAATTTGCTATCTTGATCCTCATATCAGAGCAGCTGCATCTGAATTTGGGTGACATAGTATGGGCATATCATCTGGTAAGTGTGAAATAATGGAACTGGTGAAGGGAAGAAGAGCATTTCTAGCTTGAACAGACACCATGAAACTGTTTATATCAAGCTCAAGAAAATTGACCTAATCAACTGATACACATTTCTGCTAACAATATTTTAGGTAGGAAAGTGTTTCTCCTGACAAGCATGACAAATACTGTTACAGAATTTTCTTGCCTCTGCTCTGCTTTGTGACAGTGGCAGCAGAGTTATTGTTAGGCTCAGGCAGAGCTATTTATACCCTGTGACTTGCAGTGCTCCACTCCATACCAGCGTGCCCCTGCTTACTCTGGGAGACAGGCACAAATAAAGGGAAAAAAATTAAATCCTCAGCTTTTTTTT
>VXBO01000559.1:70330-91375 GCA_013400135.1 Rhinoptilus africanus
AATAAATCCTTAGGTTTTTTTTTTTTTTTTTTTTTTTTTTAGTATTTACCCTATTCCTAATAATAGTTAGAACAAAACCCCAACTTCCTAGACCAGTTGGTTAAGTTGAAATTAAATAAGAGACCTGCTTTCTGGTTTGGTCTTTGTTGTTTGTGTTGTTTTGTTTTTTTTTTTCTTATTTGCACTTCCCTTTCTCCTGATTTAGATTGCAAACTAAGAGGCAGGAATGGCTGCAGCATGGAAGACACAAGTCAAACCTCCTATACACCAATGCAATGAACCATTCCTTATTAAAAGACAAAACAAAACAAAAAACTGCAATCAAACAAACCCCCCCAAAAACTTTGATTATTTTGTTTACTTCATGCATGACTGAACAGAGTTCACAAGCCAAAGTTATTTTGTATTGAGTGACAGTTCTGAAGTAACCTTTCATCAAAGCAATTCTGACCTCTCCATTTAAGTCCTATATAAGGAACAGTTAAAATGTATTCATCTCATCTGCAGCCCCAGGAGACCCTTCTCTGTTCTTGTTTTTAGTAGGAAGGAGATTTTAGCAGGTTATAGCACTTCAGAAGTACAAAAGCCTGCTTTTCACTATGCTGCACACATGCATTCCTTAAATCTGGAAATTGGGAGGAGAGAGTCAAGGTTCTTCTCCTTTTCCATCACTTACGGTCATCTGGAGATGACTTGAAGATCTCTACATCCATCGTACATACCACCAAGACAAGGAAATATTCCCATTGCTTTCCAAAAACTCTTCAAACTTAAGCATTTGTGCTGACTGGAGAACTGTGAAATGAAGTTTGTTTTTTGCGTAGAGGTCCACACTGGCAAACTACGGGATTTCTCTGAAATACCTTAACCTTGAGCAGGTCTGAAAACAGAAAATAAAAATAGACTTCTAGAAATTTTCTTAGGAATAAATTTATATAAGGATCCCTGCTGATCATCTTTAAGAGAACATCCTGTGGTATGTACTTTTGGTATTTAGGTTTAATTCAGGATTTTGAGGGATTTTTTCTTTGTTTGAACATATGCTCATTAGTAACATTAATCTGCATCACAGACCTTCAGCAAACTTGTACTTTCCATTTCTTCAAATGTGTTAGTTCCAAATGACAGGCTCATAAGAAGTATAATGAAATAGGTTGAAACTTTTCTATATCCCCAAGGTTCCATTTCCAGATGAAACACTGGGTATTATAACATCCCCAAGCTATCAGGTAATACCTTTTTTTAGTTCTATTTGGCTTAATTTTTCCAGCTTTTCTTTCTAAGGATGTAAATTCCTATTTACTTTCAGCTATTCACCCCAAAGTTTAACACCATTTGTAATATTTTGCTAGTTTCTGGTAAACACATGCATTTTCTAACAGTGGGACAGAAACTGTTGCCATATATTTCAGATACTAAACTACACATACTATAGTCTTTACAATAAAAACAAAATTCAGTCATTCACAATTTTTTATATATATATATATTTAGGGCTGACTTATACTGAGATTTTTGCACCATATCACTTAGAAGTGGTTGCTTTCTTGTAACTGATTTTTTTTTTCACTCTGACAAAAGGAACCACTTTTCTATGTAATTTATGCTTAACTGATGCAATTTTCAAAATAAAACAAAAAATATTTTCCTAGAAGATTTTCTAAGTATGCTACGAGCTTTCTAAAAGTAAAAATAAATATTTAATTCAAATACCTGAAATAGCTTTAAGGAAGCCTAATTCACCTTTGTCCTCAACTTTTTAAAATAAAACAAATAAGTATTCAGTATTCTTTGTCAGAGGACAAAATTCTAGGCTATTATTTGTACTTTTAACTTTTAAAGTAGCTTTGCATGGTTATTTCTTTGGTTTTAGATATTCTTCTTGCTATTTAAAGGCTAAACAGATTATCAATTTTCAGATTAATGATTAATACTTCATTAGTATTCTCTGCATCAAAGGATTTTTTACATCCAATTTTTGAAAAAGGTCTGGAGAAAATAATTTATAAACAAATTCCTGGGGATGGTTTTGGTTGTTTTAAACTTGTCTGAAAATGTTTGCAGAAGTTTCTTAGGAGTTCCTTTGCATCTTTGTCTTGTGCATTTGCTCAGTATCAGGAAATTTGCAGTCTGAGTCTTGCAGATCTGTTCATTTCACTCAGAATGATTGCATCCACTTTATGTAAGAGAGTAATGATTGTCCTCATTTTTTTTCCTGTTAATAAAATGCATTTTTGAAGGACAGAAAGAACAAAAGGCAAACCACAATTCTGAATAGAACCACTCTTTGGTTTTTGCCATCTTTGTTTCTTAAGTGTGTTGCTCTCTAGATTATTAACTGTGTCTCTTAATGACACCAATGGAAAACCAGTACATGCAAATTAATACTATTTCTCTCAAAAGCAATAAAATAAGGGTTTTCTGTTTTCAAGGACTTTTGAATATAGATTGGAAATGACCAGTAATTATTTTTGTGTGCCAACATTATCTTCTGTCTTCAGCATGGCATCAACTGCTGCTTGGATGAACTGAAAATTACATTCAGTAAGTAAATCGATTCTTCAAATAGATCTTTAACAGGTGTCTGGATTAGGTGCATCAAATTACTATGGATGGAATTTTTTTCCAGGGCGACGTGCATTCTTCCATGTTGCTGTTAACTAAGACTTGCGAATAGGAGGCATAACATTGCATTATAGCACTTCCTATTTTAGCAGCATAGTTTCTATACCCACCAATTCTTCCCATTTGGGACTTTCTTCAACAAGAAAAGAAAACACTGTAAATGATGAATCCTTTTTTTTTATTTTTTTAAGATGATGATGAAAAATTCAGGAAAATAATTAGGTGCTACCGTTCAGCAGATAATCTTGACTTTTGAACAGAATTCAGTGGAACTTCCTGTACCACAGAGTTTGAGATAATAAGCCATGAGATTTCTCTCTTAACTCCAGCAGCCCAAGCGTGATTTCACTATTTCTTGTATTTTTCCTCCAGCAGTTGTTCAGTTATTACCAGTTATCCACCAACAAGCAATCCTTTCTATTTTCACTAGACTGCAGTTTCTATCCTTAAGATTTTAAACCCCCTGATACTGTTGTCTTTTTTCATGTTTTTACCTCAAATACTGCATGTTCTGCACAGTTCTTTATGCAAGCCTCTTCTAGCAACGACTGGTTCTCATAAACTAACATTATGTCTTTGAATATCACTCGGTTATTCTCCACCTACACTGGGACATAACGTGCTGTCTTCTGACTGATGTAACGATATAACATTGTAAGATACACAGATACTTAAAATAAGTATAAAAAAATACAAATTTTCACTGAAAGAGCAATAAAGTTACAAATTTTAAAACTCAAATAGCAGATTTTTATTAACTGTTTGAGGAATGCACAAAGTCTTGAAAATAATACGTATATTTTCGTTATCGTAAGCAAATAGTGTTCTCTATGTGCTATATATAATTCTACAAGAATTTAGCTACTGAAAGCTTTTCTAAATTGTTAAATTATTGAAGAGCTGAATATATACATATAAGTAATATCAACCTTATCTAACATTAGCAGAGAACCTAAGAATTCTAAATAAATAGGAAGCAGGAAGAAAGGATTCAATCAAACAATAACAAAAGTTATCTGAAAAATGTCAGTTTCAAGTGACTTGCAGCTTTCATCTGCTACTCTGTATAAACGAAGAAGAGCTGGCGTGATTTAGAGCATGGGAGCTGACAATGGCTACAGAGCACACTCAAGATTCAGGAAAAGTCTGTGGGCAATTCACCTTGGAAAGCTACGCCCAAAAGGTTATGCTCAAAGGCACCTGAAGTGGAGAGACCAGCTCCCCAATTTACAGTGAAGAACAGACTTGTTTAACTTGTTCTTCTACAGAAAGAAGAAACAAAATGATATAAACAAAGGAGAAGACCTATAAAGATAATGTCATAAATTAAATGCAGTAAAAATGAAGTCCAGGCAATAACACAGCAATAGCTTCTATTCACTTCAAGAACTGCTTGTCAGAAAACACCTTTTAGCCATCCGTGATTAAGAACAGTGCTATTATAAGAGAAATGACATCGATTTCCAGTGTGTCACTTCATCTTGGAAATATTAATATATTTTACTGAGGCACTTTTATTTAATCTCACTGTTACTACCTGTCTGTTGGAGCTATGGTTGACTGTATGAGTACAAGAGGATAAATATATGGGTGAAAGATAATAAAACAGGAGAGGAGTCTGTTAGGGAGATCGAACTCCAAACAATTATGTTCAGAGCAGATTTGCTTGAACTAATTGCAAACTATTTTAATTTGAGACTATTTATATGTACAACTTCTGTAGCTTTTGTTTTTCTTAAAGGACAGAGATCTTGAAGGGGGACTTGCCTGCTGTTGTAGAAAGGACTTGATATGCTTGACTATGGGGGAGCCCTGACAATTTTACTATGAACTTCACTGAGGAAGAGACATATGGTTATCTTCTTATATAAAGAGAGTTTACTATCCAGATGCTCTGCAGAACAAAGGTATCATTAGTTACTCAGAGATTAATTTGATTCTTGTAGTTAACCCTCTGACAAAATGAGGATTTTATATCAGCCAGGAGAGACTGGGAGAGAACTCTCTCTTTTTAATATTGAGCCTTATACAGTTCATCAGCTTTACAGATTAGAAGTCTGACAGCTCTTTATGTCTCCTAGTATATATCACTGGATGCTCCACAGTCACAGATGCTGACAGATATACTTTAGCTTTTATAATGCTTAGGAAATCAGTGGTTAAAGCCTGTGCTGCTGCTCCTCCAGCACCACGTGAAGTTCCAGATCCTCGCTGAAACATCACTGCAGTGCAACAGATGAGCACTGCGCAATAACAGGCTTTGTACTCCCAGAGCTGAGTTTTGTGCAGTATGGTGATGACATTATATAGCTACATAGCTCATAAACTACTATCAGCTCTTCAAAACACTAGTGAGGTGGTTCAGACATAATGTGACGTCACACGTGTCCTGTCCCCAACCCCATGTGTGATTTTGCAACATGCCGTATGCTCTTTATATAGGCAAACCTGAACAGTTCCTTATTCTGTGGAGAAAATAAATCATGATACAACTTCCTTTCTTTTTCCCATGTCTTACCTATCAGAGCTGCTTGTACTGACTTGCATTAGTTCATAATCCCCAACTTTGTATTGCTGTCTGTAAGTCCTTGAACTGCCTTGGTGCTACAGAGCCCAACACCAAAAAAAAAAGGCTGGCTAAATTTTTTTTTCAATGTCATTTGGCACAAAGGTAGATGTGTGGTAAGACAGCCTGACCACAAAGTTCTCGTGTGCATGGCCTTACTGGAATTTCTTTTAGTTGGCATTTTAATAGCTATATAATTTTTTTTCTGCTCTTTTTCTATCAAGGTGTTATAGTGCCCTGAATCAAATTCTCAGGTGGGGCAAATGTTACATGGTCTGTGAAGGCACATGGCACACAAAGCCTTTTGGCTTTTTCTGTTCTTCATTGTCCAATGTGCCAATTAAACAACTTTAAAGAGCCTGAAGGAATGCTTAGTATAGAATTACATACCTTTCCAGAATGTAAATTCTAAAATCTCAGCAAATGAGAAGCATGTTTCTGCTCTGGGAAATTTTCCATGCATAAGTTCAAAGAAATGTAAAGAGGAGTCTTAGATTTTGTTTGTTTATTTTAATTCTGAGAAAACAACAAAGAATTCAAGTATCAAACCAACCTTTCAAAGTGTTATTGGAAAGGTAGATGGAGGAATGTTGCCCTTTCCCTTTCCCTTCTTTCCCTTTCCCTTTCCCTTTCCCTTTCCCTTTCCCTCTTTCCCTTTTCCCCAGTAAGACTGTGCCATGGCTGCTGTCACAGCCAGAGCCTTTTAAAGCCTGCCAAGTCCTATGGTCTGTGCCGGCAAGTCACTCTCAGCCTTTAGAGCTCCTTCCCCTTTGCTGACATCCAAGCAGCATTCAGAAGGTTCTCCCAGTCTAATGTGTATAATAACCACCACCCCTCCAACCCTGATTTAAGTGCAGACTAAGTGAACTGGAAGTCTCCAGGCTCTGTCACTGAATTGGTTCCTAAAGGTAAAATCTCTTATGATGTGAAAAATGCTGTGGCATAGAAGAAGCTGTAAAGAGTCTTAAGGTCACCTACTGTACTTTAAATTCATGATATAGACTAGAACTGCAGCCTGTGACTCTTTAGTCCACTGAAACATTTATTTCTTTAAACCTGTTTTTATGTTTAAAAATTGAGTGTGATGTAGTTAAATCATAGCATGTAGCAGTTCATCTCTACCCTTCACACATTTTTTAGTGCTTTCTATTCTACTGAACTGATGAAATGATTAATGAATATTAACTCCTGTAGCACACGTAAATCTGTGACAATCTGTTACTAGATTAACAAGCTTTCGCTGAACTTAACAAAATTCAACAAAATACCAAAAAAAGTTTTTCCCCCGGTATTTAAAAAAATGAGGCGATAGAAAAAATGTTTTTTGCAATAGGGTGCTGAGGAATGTAAATTACTGATGAATACGTATTTCTGATGTCTGCATACACTCAAGTGGGTAGGTAGTCTAACATCACAAACTTCAGCTGTTTAGTATCCTACTTTTTTTCAAGAATAGAGTACAGATTTTTTTACTCTAATTAATCATTCTTTTGTCCATTTCTGGAGAACTATGATCTTCCCTGGCTGTGGGAGAACTGTGTGCTTCCGTGGAAGTGTCTGTCTGTTCCTACCTTCCCTGTCTCTTCTGTGATACTTGTGGAAAATAGGAGCCATTTTTTGTTTACTCCTTTCTCGTTAAGTATTTTCAGATTTTCCAGTGTACCTTCTGTCCAAGAGTGCTTCTTGAAGGAACAAACTGATACCTGCTTATTCATAATTGAGGAAATAATTAGTATTTCTAAACAGTGAAAATACTGACTGAAGTTACACTAGTGCAGACAGTTCAATTTCTGTACAGAGCAAATTAAGCTGAGAGAGAATGACCAATCTATAAATGAAGACCTTTGATTCCCATTTTACAAAGCAGAATGTCATTGCACGACCATAACAGTTACTTATTTCTGGAAAAAAAAATAGTCTAGAGGCCTAAGACAGGAATTTAGCATCCATTATACTTTTTCATGTCGTCCCATTTAATAAAATGAGAAACACTGTCTCCAGGTGTTTGCAGTGATAGCATGTGGCAGAGGGTAATGGGTTAAAGTAACAAAGAGAGGAAGAGAGAAAAAAGTAATAATGAAATTATTTTGAGTAGCAAAATGAGAAGCAGACATGGCCCAACAGTGTCTGGATATGGTCAAGGAGCAAAGGTAGATTTTAATAAGTCTTGAAGAAGGCAGTGCAATAGCTTAGTAAATATGCAGATCTTCTTAGGACTGTTTATGTAAAAATTTAGAGTTCTTTTAAGTCTTCTATGATTTAGTTAATCAGAATTCTTTCAAGAGAAAGAAATTATCATAATTTTTTCATAAATATGTGTAGCATGAAAATTGCCATGTTTTGCTTATTTTTGTTTTGCTCAACTTTGTTTTACTCTTTCATTATACTGCAGTTCCTGTATAGAGTGAGATTGTACCAAAAGACTGATTTCCTGTGGTGTAAATTAGAGTTTCGTAAGACTAGGGAACTTTTAGTTTGTCATTTTACCACCAGCTGTTTTGTGTCTGTAAACTGCAGGTGAATCTGTCTGGAAAGTTTTCTTCTTCACTCCAAACTTCAGTCCTGAAGATTCCAATGGTTGCTACGATTCCCACGTTTGCTTCTGCCATGGAGGATTCATCACACGGCATGATCCCCCACTGCTCTTCGATCTTTCCAGAGACCCTGAAGAGAAAGTCCCACTGACCCCAGAAACGGAGAGCCGTTTCTACGAAATCCTCAGAGTCATACACTTAGCAGTAGACAACCACACCAGATCCCTGCATGCTGTACCTGACCAGCTGTCATGGGACAACCTTCTCTGGAAGCCATGGCTCCAGCCATGCTGCTCGTCTCTCTTTCAGTCTTGCTTCTGTGATTATGACTCAGAAGGGAGCCTGCCAGAGGTGCATTCAGGGTAGACAAGCTGCAATTCCCTTTCAGAAACTGGAACAAGAGAGTGTGGGTAGCTGACTTCAGCCACTGTGGTACTAGCCTTCAGAAGGTTTTGTTGTGCAGGAGGACCTGTCTTTAAATACATCATTGCAGTAGAAGGGAATTTCAGTCAATAAAATGTGCCAGGGGGAGGAGGGCAAGACACACTTTTTCTGTCTTTATGATACAAGAATCAGTATGAAGCACATGTTGCCGTCCTCATCTACAACTGAGTAGGCTGTAGGCATCTTCTAGACGAGATAATTTTCTAGATCTTCAGCTTCAGCTTTTTTCTTACACAGCAAGGAATTTGCCTATAGTTTCTGTCAATTACAACCACTAAGTGCACGCTTCTGTGTCCTTTTTGTATTATCAACCATTAATAGGACATAGCACTGAGTAATTAAAAATAGAGAGGTAATAGTGGAGAGGTCCATCTCTGACTATAATTTTGTAACTGATAGATAGGTAAAGAGCAGACCTGTAACAGCATCTCTATCAACAAACATCACAGATATGAAATCATAAACAGATTGCCAGCAATCTAACATTGCATGTGCCATGAAAATATAGAGAGATATGCAGTGGAAGACCTTGCGTCCACATTAAAATGGTGCTCCCTAGCTAGTGTTCTGCTGCATAGCAGCACCCTTAGTTTCAAAAGGAAGCCACTTCAAGTGCAGCAGCTGTGTGCTTGAGTGTGTAGCATAATTCTCTCTCTATATAAGCAAGTCAAATTCATAATGCCCAAAACTCCCACAAATCCTTCAGTCCCTGGTATAGACACACGCTTATGGTCATAGCCCAGTTGCTAAAATGAAAGATTTGGTCCATAATTGGTATCTGAGTTCCAAATTCACATGATATTACAAAGATGTCTTTCACTATCTACCATACCTATTCTTCCACCTATTCTTGATGAATGTAGTGCGTATCAGCAAATAATTAAAATTTAGTCTTCCTTTAAATATCTTTGCTAATAGGATCTATCATTTGCTGAGGAGAAACTTGGGCTTGAGCACTTAAAGCCAAATGTAATTGTCTCTGAGTTTTTAGCAAGGCCTTGGGAAATCTACAGTGCTCCAGGGCTAATTTCTGTATCCTTTTTTATCTGCAACTTATTCAGGCACATTTTCTTTCCGCTCTACAAGCAGGCAAACTATTTTCTTTGGCAGATTGCACCAGAGGAGAACATATCAGCAAAATACGAAAATGATTTGATGTCTGATAATGGAAGGTGACTTGCTTCTTATCAGAAAACACTGGTTAATTCTAACATTATAATGTATTAAAATCCATTTGGTGGTATTAGCACATCACTAATGCAAAAGTGATCTGTGGTGATAGTAATGCAATAGCTTCCGTCAGTCAACGTTAAGGCTGTGACCTGGTTCTTGGGAGCTACTGAAGCCTGTCCTATAAAAATATATTGTGATATATGGTATATTTCTCTGTCTGTAAAACCTAGGCTTTATTTGATTTTTCTGCTGCAGTTTCATTCAAAATTTAATTCTCCACAGTATCCAGATGCCTGTCCTGGGAAATGTTGTACACTTCCCTTGAAGACCTATTTTTGATATTTCAGTTTGTGTTCAAGATTGTGTAGCTTAACTATGTGCTCTGCAAGCTCTCTGTAGGTAGCAAAGTCCTATGTATGCTGATACAATTAGGATGTTCAGGTATTTCCACTCAGGACTGTTTATATTGTCCCTGGAAAGTTGTCAGGTGGCCATTCATGTGCCTTATTCCCAGTTTGCTTTATTTAATCACTGAATGTACTACATAAACTTAGGAAGAAAGATACCTGCAGTTTGAATACAAATACTGTTCTGCGGTGATCAGTGGCTGTCTCTTGACAGCACGGCAGGATGCATGCATCCCAAATTTTTGGTCCTCACCATGTGGTTCAAGAACCCCTTGGGGCATGGCACTGGTGCCTGCATGCCTCCCCCTGCAGTGGGTGGGCAGCCTGGGCATGGGGGAATGCTCTCTCCAGCTCCTGCCGCTCTGCTGCAGCTTACACAAAACTTTTCAAGCAAATATGCCTGCTGAAGCGTATGGGAGAAAATGTTGTATGTTAGGTATACAGCAGTAATGCAGACAAGGTGCTTGGTGTCATTGGATCTGTTTTGTTCCCATGATTGCTGGGCTGTGACCTTAACAGGGATCTCAATTTATATTCTTAAGGACATCCGCAGCTACTTCTTTTCATCGGGAAGATGCTATGTTGCTATTATTTCTTTTCTTTCTGCAGGTGCAAGAATTGTTGGTTCTGTTAGCCACAGCAGCTGTTCTCTGCTGCCTGACAGGTATTAAAAATGATAATTTTTCTGCTGCTCTGATTTCTTCTTGGCTGAATATGGCTTTTATTTTATACCTTCCTTTCTTAAAACATCCACACCCCTCAAATACTTGTCCACCTATTTCTTTGCCACTCAGTTCTCCTGTTTGCTGGTCATATTGATTCTGGTGGTTATTTTGCTCTAATCAATCAGAAAATGAAAAGTCATCTTTGTGAAAAGATTTGACTTTTAGGTCTCCTTGCCTCTGCTAACCTCCTACTTATTTAAGGTCTAGCAAGGATTAACTTTGCATTATGAAATCTAAGAAATTAAAACACACCCAAGACACCATGAATAATAAAAATTATTTCTTGTTCGTGGCACAAGCTTTGTATTTTCCAAAATATAATTTAGTACAACATTTAATATTTTGACTTAAGCAGTAAAATCCAAAATCCATTTTTACAATTGTTCCTTCAAGAAAGATTCTATTAAGAATAGGGCAATATTTTTCATACTCTGTGTTAATGCCATTTCATTTAATGTCTAAAATAAACCATCGCTGTATTGCAAATGTATTATACCTTTCAGTACTGTACCTTCTGTTCTGGAGATGGCATGTCAGGTCATGGTAGTTAAAGGAATCTTGTTTATCTGCAAAATAAAAGAAGAAGCACAATATACCATTTTTGTAACAGCACTGCCTGATCTAACAAAGGCAAGTTTTGTTTTTTCTCAACAGGTTATTGATGTGATATACATGATTCACAATTTATTAACAAGGAAGGTTCAAGGAGAATGTGCTGCACTGGTACTTTGAGACTGACTTTCAATCTATCATTTAACGAGCATTGGTATTGTAACATGGTGTCTGTTTGTAGATTATGTCAGTTTAAACTGGGAGTTAAGCTTCAGAGGTAAGCGTACTCTTCTAGAGTGTTATTTAACAGTATCACATCCTAGTTTGTCACAGAGTTCATGTATGGCTCAGTCATTTAACTCTGTTTCTCAGTTCCTCCTTTATGCCCAGAGAAGAATAACAGTATTTCACTAATTGTTGCAAATACTGAAAGAACAAAAAATGCTGAAAGTGGTAATCTGGTAAAAGTGCACTTTCTAGTCCACATGGCTCTAGAAAGTGCAGGAAAACTAGGATGCAGAAGATATCCCTATACTAGGAGGTGTAAGATACCCTTAACTTCAGGTCTGCAGATAGGTTCTGTGCTTACTGTTTAGCACATGTGGGATAGGAGCCTGGAGGTGAGAGAACAGACGGCTAAAAAAGATGCATGCTGGGGATTCAGAGAAAAATATTAGTCACATTTTTCTAATTATATTTATTCTCTTTTAGCAGTCATAGGATACTACATGGAATTATTTAAATAATATTTCCCCCTTGCTGACTGGGTGTCACAGGTACCTGGCTCTTAAAAAGAGAGATGTCCTGACTTGCCTCAAATTACTGTGTCAGAAAAAGGAAAAAGGAAAAAAAACCCAAAAAGGAAAATGTGAGCCTTTGGAGATAGGTGTCAGCTCACTGAAATCCAAGTGAAAGTTTGCAGAGAACTAAGTGAATATGGTCTGTATCCTTCACAGCTAGTAAGAATCATCACTTGCCAGCAATAGTTTATTTCACATTGTAGTAATGTGAGATCTGAGTGTTCAGATGTGTGGACAATGTAGAAAATTTCACCTGGTATAGAAATGGAAAAAGAAAGAAAAAGAGGGCAAGCATAGCTACAAAAATTGCTATGTTCTGAGCACGTATATTAAAAAATAGTGGGTTTTGACTTACATTAGGACATGTTTGTTCTGTGCATAACACAGAGCTTTTCATCTTCACAGTCATTTGTTTTTCCTCTGGCATTGCCTATGCAACACCTGAAATATGCTCTGAGGAGCTCACTTTGAAAAGGAATCCCCCTTGCCCGAGTACCCTATGAGCAGTGTGTCCGGCCCCGTGGGCAAGAGGAAAGGCTGGCATAGAAACCTCTGTCCTGGGAACCTCCAGGGAGCAAACGTTTTCTGGGGGTTATCTCCAACCTGAAGACAGAGGCCTATGAATTCCTGGTTCCTCTGGGTCTGTCAGGGACTGCAGGTGACCAGGGGGAATGAGGATGCCTCTGCAGCTGACTAAACTGCAGTGTATTCTGCAGAAGCATCCATCAGTGTCAGACTGTCAGGTGGAAATTTGCTGGGGGCCCACAGGACGAAGGACCATTTTCCTCTGAGTCAACACACCAAGCAGGCTACTCACGAATCATTATTCAGGAGGTGACAGATCTTAATCTGAAGCTCTGGACCTAAGACAGCAACAGTTATGCATTTGACTGAGCTGTGGACCAGAAGACCTGAGCCGGGCTCTAGGGACTCCCAGTTTTACAGGCTGCTGAAACTACAGATAATTCAGGGAGTCCTGGTAGATCACAAGGTTTTTCCAAAACATTTTAGTGTTCTTGGCAGCTTTTATTTACATCAAAATCAATACAAATCTGCCTAAAACTTCTCGTGTACAGTAAACAAAGCATGATGAAAATTGTTCTCAAGACTACTCACAATAGCTTTAACTTGCTGGTTCAGCACTGAGAGCAGTGAGGTTGCAACAACAATAGATTCAGTGACTGAAGGTTTCTTGTGCATATGGAAGGATGCTGAACTCCAGAATCCCACTGGAGCTTGCAGTGTGCTGGCTAGTGAGATAAAAACTGGCTTGATTATCCTCATGTCTCTAATTGTACTGTCAAAGTTAGGAAACATTGCAGACCTTGCAGGATGTGGATGCAGGCCCCTGCAATGCTTATAAAGCATATCCTGAATACTTTAAAAGCATTCCTTTAATATAGATCATGTAGGTTCCCTATGTCAATTCATGTTAGTCTTATTTATAAAAAAATGGTGGTACAGGTATTCTCCTTGAAAAAGAAAACTATTTCTGAAGAGAACAGATTCAGCATATATGGTCAGCTCAGTTACAAGAAAACCCTATAACATTATTTATTCTTCAGTTATTAAATAATAAAACATTTTATCCAGATAATATTTTATTGTACCTGATGTATGTGAAAAATACTGTAAAGTAGTTGAAATTATAAGGCAGAGCTCTTCATTGTGACGCTTATTTTAAGAGAATTTGATATGAAGTTGCTTTGGGTAGCAATATTTACAACAAAAGATTAGAACAAAGCATCTCAAAAGCCTTCTGGACTCAAGTTGGGCTGCAAGAGAATAATTTTGGCTTAATATGCTCTTCATTGCTTACAAATGAAAAACCAAGCTATGAAGGAAAAAAATCTCAACTTTAAAAATGGTTTACCTGTTCTGATAGTAATAAAAAGAATACTAGAAGTTTGTACGATGTGTGAGAACTTCTTTGATTTTTCTTATTTTATCTTTTATGGTATATCTCCTCCTGATAAAAGGCAAAATATTCAGGTTTGGGAAAATGTACTGATTGGTTTGTAATAGTCAACCTTACACTGCCATATGTAATACACTGGGAAGTAACTGATGAATACCACTGTCTGGATAATTGTTTAAGCTCCAGGGAGATTGTTAGAATAGGAGTTTTATATCCTAACACCTCCCTGTGTGATACACATGAAAAGCACAGTCATCCAGTGACATGTCATCACTCACCAAGCTTTTAAAAAGCATGTTCTTCTGCAAAAGGAGCTGCTTCATGCCCCATCCTTCTCTACGATACTTAATAAAAATAAAGGGAAATCCTCTCTGAAAGTAAGATTTATGCTACTGAATGACAACCCTCTCTGATTATCTTTCAACAAAATTCAGTCACAAGAGGCCATCCCTAGAAGCTAGATCATATTCTGCCTGTTCTGGAAATTAATGACAATGATAAAAGTATTTTGCTAGAGCTCAGACAGCTGCGTTAATGTACAATAAATGAATGCTGCAGACACTTAATTTTGCATGTCAATTTTGAAGCACTCAGTACCAGACTGTGTAGATGGATGCCATATTCACTTTTTAAACCCATGCTTAGTTTCCGGTATCTCTTATGTTTCTCCTTTTTGCTCTCCAAACTCATATTGGGGAATGCAATTTCTCTTTAAAAAGTTGGCTTGGTAGATTTACCTGACCGCTTTATGAAAACATAAATCCTTTCTTTGCATGAAAGGTTCTTACACCATAATATGAATCAAAGTGATCATCCACTCTGACTTTCACAGATTAAAGCCAAGGTCCAGATTTTAATGAACGATCACCTTGATCTAATGGTATAACAACCTCTTTTCATGCAAAGAAACGGTTTGCATCCATAAAACTGTCTTAGGTAAACCTGTACAAAGGCAGCAATGTTGTAGGAGCCTCTCGAGGAATTGTATCTCATTAAGCCAAGGCTCCTCTTATGTCTTGAAAGCAATGCAAACTGGAGCAGAATTTTTGCTATTCATTGAAATCTTGCTACCAGTAAATCTCTTCTGATCAGGGACTCTCAAGGCACCAACTCTCTAATAAAGCTGTGGCTTAAACTTTTATCCAATTGATTCTCAGAGCACTGAACCTTCAGCTTTCCTGAAAGGAGCCTGACAAAGCCAAAGAAATACATAATCAGGAAAGAGGTAGAGTAAGGAAGCCTTTCAAGAGACACAGAGTATGTTTGCAGAATGGGACTTTGGGCATGATTTCCATCTTCTGATGCTGCCTATAGGCCCCAAGCCATGATCTCATTTCATACTGACTGGCCTTGCTCTGCTAGCGGAGAAGGTACACAGTCTGTGGACCAAATGGACATGGCCCCATAGTGCCTAATATTTTTTATTTTTTTTTTTAAAAGAAGGCTGTGAATTTCATCTAAGCATGCATCTAAGAAGCCAGTTTAGAGGAGGCAAGAATATTATTAGGAGGCTGAGAGACGAGATCAAGATCTAGGAAAGTGTACAGGCTGGGAATGAAAAAAAATCACTCTTCATCTTCTGGTTGAAACTGTGGCACTGAGTAGTAAACAATTTTAAATCCAAGGAATCAGGAAGAGGGTAATATTACCTAGCGGTAAGGGCAGTCACCTGGGTTGTGATGACAGCTTTGCTATGAAATTTCAAGACTGATAAAGTATTTTTAATCACATGAGGTACATATATTGCCTCTGGAGCAGAGAGGGACATACCTTATGGCTATGAAGTCACTTTCTGCTGCTGTTACTCGCTCCTTGACCCAGTGAGTCTAGGAGTCTTTCTTGCAGAGTGGCAAAGCTTGTACAGGAAGGGCAGAAAGTATTTTGTGCTTCTCCTTGCCCACCCTCTTCTCACACTCAGCGAGCTGCTTAGGGATGTTTTGTTTTAACGCCATGTCCCATCTAGAAAAATATTGAGGAGTGAAGGCTTGAAAGAATTATCTGTCTTCTTTGATCCCAGGGTTTGAAAGAACATGGTGCTTGTGCAGGAAGAACCTCATTCTTGCATTACCAGGAGTCCTCTGAAAGTAGGATCAGAGTCCAGAGATGTCATAGATCGGATGTATTCCCTGGCTGCAGAAGGATTTAGAAATCACTGTAGGTAGAAGTGTAGTTGTAGATTTATGTAATTTAAGTTCATACACTTACAATAAAGATATTTAGAACTGAGCTTGCCTCTATTTCTACCTAGGAGGAGAAAAACAAGGTGTATCTAGCCTAGCTTGTATGGCTAGGTGAAGATTATATCAGTCATGCCTAACAGTATTCTTTTTTTTCTTTTTCATAGATGAAAAAAAAAAAAAAAGACATAGGATAACCAGTATAAACAGCGTAAATCTCAAGACATCTGTGTTTAGGGAGTTGAATACCACTCCTGTCTCTTGGAATATTCAAAACCTTTTTTAAAAAGCAAGGCATGTATGAAATTTTCATCAGTACCCAAATAGAGATTTTCACAATCAGAGTTTTGCAACTAAATGCCTGAAAGCACTTTTTTAAAGGCTAAGTTTCTTTCTTTGCTTGTTTTTTGGCTCTGACCTTTAGGTCTTCTTGTCTCTACCATGATCTGCAAATCAGTGAAGAAATATCCTATTGAAAGTATTTAAAAGAAGTATCATCGTTATACAGGTCAAGTAATTTGTTTTTAAGGTCATATTAATTATTTTGTATGCCAACACTTTAATTATTTTACAAGAATGAGATATTTAAATTAGAATAGAGTTTTGCCAACAGTAAATTAAGATTTTTTCCAATTTACATTTTCTGTTAACATCAATTATGATTGTGTTGAAAGAACTCAACTCATAGAATACTGTTCAACGTCTGGAAAAAAGTCATGACATTTAATATACAACTGTCAATCTCTACTTTAGTGAATGTTTACCTGCCATGCTAAAAAGTTTACATTGTTATATGCATATTGTACATTTTCCATCTTCTTGTATCTTCAGAAATACTTCCTAGACAGCAAACAAATAAACTGCTCTGAATTATGCATGAAAAATTATTTCAGATCTCCATCTGCTAAGTATTATTTGGAGTTTGTTTCTTAAGTTAAAAATGTTTACACTGCATTTTATTGGATATAAAACTAGTTGCAGCACTGTAATGGATTTTATTTCTTAATATTCTGTATGATCACATAACTAACTACATATCTAATAAGAATATGAGCAGAAAGATTCTATTTCAGCAAGGCATTTGGATACAGGCTTGCAATTTAGCTTTCTTCATCATCCCACTATGTTCAGGAACTTTGCTGAGTGAGATTCTTCACCAAGTCAGTCTCACGGACTGAGTCATGTACAATATTTTACTCTCACTGTCAATATTTTTAATTTACTCTAAACCAAAAATCTTGTATATGTTTTAAATGCCGGCTGTTTCCTATTCTGTGATTTCAGGCTATGTCCATCAGATATTTGTAAGCTTGCCTCCAGCCTTGTTCTTTGTTGGAAACACAATGCAAGCTAATTTTTTTTTTTTTTTGGTTCAACAGCCAATTACTTCTGTTACTAGGATACTGTTTACTATAAAGATCATGACGTAGAATGTACTGGCTAAAAAAGATAATAAGAAACTAACATAACAATGAAAAGCTTTCAGAGGGGATAAATCCAAAGGCACTGAGGGTCAACTACTATCCAGCTATAAAATGTGCCTTTTTACATGGGTCACAAGAAACAACGCTGAATCTGTTAGATTCCACTGTTAAAAACAGAGGACAAAAGAAAATATTTAAATGAGAGATGAAAGAAGCATTTTTCACACAGAGCTAGAAACGAGCTAGGCCCAGCATTAACTACCATCACATTGGTTTATGTCTGTATAGAAATAAAACACTGTTGGCAGGACAAGAAATAAATTGAAAGACAGAAAAACTGGATGCAAGCATGAAGTATATGAATTAGACAAGTAAACAGAGAAAGATATAAAAAAAGCAAAAAACAAAAGTACGCTAGCTCCACTGACCTTCATAAGCAGAACAGAGAGGAAAACATGAAATCAAAAAGTCTAGACCAGAATAAGAAAGCACATTTACAATTATTGCTGTGGGTGGTACGTTAGGGAGAAACATTCCTCACTGAAATGAGTAGAGATGCCTGGCTTTTCCTGTAATCTTATACTTGGATGGGAAAAGATCTATTGCATTTAGACACATATGAAGCAATATTATTAGGTGCAGAATGGAGGAAGTCCTTCTAAATGCATACTTTTCAGACATATATTTAGTGCAGAAATGTGCTAGACCCTTTGAATATTTCTTGAGAAAGGTCATATTTGCATTAATTGCAAACAACAAAATTAAACACACAGGCTGCCCCTCCAGATGCACCAAAATAGAAGTTTTCAAAGCTAATTTTAGAGGAAAAAACAATCCAGAAGTAGTGGTTTTGAAGTTGTTGGAGATCTGGAACAGAGGATATCTTCCAGTGTCATCAATAGCATTAATGATAAGTCTTTTTTTATTCCCTGAATAAAATGAAATAAATATTCAAGTGTGATTTCACCAGAGTATTTTTGTCAATGTTACAATAGGCCAAATAATTAGACAGACAAAGTAAATATTAGGGCAGATAAAACATGTTACTTTAAGAAACATGATAACTGTCTGTGGAGATGAAGGAATTATTTTTCACTTATGTTCAAAATATTTTTTGTTTGGACAAGTCTCTTATTTTCATTTGTTTCAATCTTTTCTGAATGAAAGACATTAACGGGAACCAACTCAGATTTGTTGAACTAAATGTTCTGATCTGAAAATTTAATATATATATGTGTTTCAAATTTTATTTAAAACACATCTGTGTTTAGGGGCATGTAAATTTGTTTTGGTATAAATCACTAAGTCATTAATTCTGCATTCTCTTTTCTCTTCCCCACTTTAACTGTGGTCTTTACGTACTTCCATGACAATGTAATGTCAAGTAATGCCAAACGACATGTCAATATAATGCCAAATAAAATACAAATACTAATAATTACTGCTACTAGAACTATTACCAGTATTACTACTACTAAATAAAATTTTAAAGCCTCTTAAAATGTAGCTTCCAAAAGGAATAGTGAGTACCATTGCTTAGCAGCACAAATTAACCCTTGCTCAGTTCTCTGCTGACAAGGTTAAACTGCTAACCAGCAGCTGGGTAAGCTCAGTAAAAATGCTTTCTGGCTACATTAACTACAGTGAAATCTGAAGTACAGCTATACCCCAAACTGAAGTAATTTCATGTTAGCAAAATATCTGATTCAGACCTATAGCACACACTTTTCTCTTTGCATGAATATTATAAACATACATTTCCCCACACATTTTTATGAATTATTGGTACTGTCTCTACTACAGAGAACAGACAACATAGTAAGATAGAATATATCCAAGAAATAATATATCCAAAGGATGTTGCAGATTTCCTCTAATGGAAAGGACAGAAAACTGCCTAAATGGGCTGTGATCCAGATTGTTCGTTTCTGTTTCTAACAATTCATAATTCACAGAATACAGAATACAGAAATTAGCAAGGTATCCTCCAGAAAACATTAAGAGAAAGAGATGTATCTAAAGATTCTAGTGTGTGGCATACTTCTGGAGCATAATGTAGTTAAAGAGTTCAGAGTTGAAGTAGCAAACTCTCCATCCATATGCATTATTAATTGACTTAACAAAAGTAGCATGCACATGTCAACATTTATCAGAAAATTCAAAGCATTTTAATCTATTTAAGGACTGTCATATTATGAAGCCTACCCAATGTAACTGATTGTTTAGGAGAGATAATTTGTAATTTTTAGTTGACTGTCTACAAGTTCCACTAATCACCTTAGATGAAAATCATGCCTAGACAATGAGTATGATTTGTTTATCCATGTTTGGATATTTGTTTGCATTTATTTTTGCGTAATTAAAATTAATTGGAATAAATGTGTGTCAAATAGTTAAGAAGTCAGTAACCTGATTTCAGGAGAAAGATTAATTTCAGTTTCACAGCAATATCTGTCTGTATTTTTCTTCTATTTTTATCCTGTGATCTCATTTTACAGCATATGACAGCCATCATCTACTCATAAACCATCGTTGTGAAGGCCTAGAATAGAGCAAATAGACTATTTATTCAAATTTTGTGTTAAAATAAGAAAAGGGATTAAAATAATACTTATTAAGATGTAAATGATTCATAGCTGAGCAATTCATGGACACATATCATTGCCCATACTGGGTACATTATGTGGCGTGTATTAAGCATTGGAACAGGCTGCCCAGGGAATTGGTTGAGGCACCGTCCCTGCAGGTATATAAAAGACGGGCAGACATGGTGCTTAGAGATAGGGTTTAGTGACAATTTTTGTCAGAGTTAGGTTGATGATTGGATTAGATAACCTAAAAGATCCCTTGCATCCTAGGCAATTCTATGATTCTATGAAGATACCGTCATTTGAAAGGTGGCCATGATACTTCCAAAAAGAACTTTGCTAGTTCACTGCACACCACGCGACCTATAAGATTTCCGATATTTCTCTTTCTGTTTGGTTGCTAATTCACACACAAGAAAGCACTTTGTATAAGTGTCCCAAAACTCCAATTTGTTTTTATTTGAGGACATAATACAATATCTAATTCCGCTTCTTTCTGCAATGAATAATACCAGTGGTGAAACATGCACAGGCCAATGCAAAGTATGGCACTGTACAGGGATTATGGTACTGCTTAGCAATTTCCCTCCACCTGCAGTACAGTCAGCAGCACTCTATAAGTTAGTGAAGCAGCTGGCAGAAACATCCAGTCCCACCAGTGCTATTTTAAATGTACTGTGTCACTTCTGCAAACCTGATTGTTTAAATTCAGTAATTATTTGATTTTGGTGTTGGGATTGTTTTGTTCTTTCTTTTCTTTTCTCTTCTCCTTTTTTTTTTTTTTTTTGTGTTACCCAGAATCCTAAAGTTCTAATAAGGACCAGCGCTAATTCAGAAGCAGTTTTCAAGTTCATATCTTCCATGTTCAGATTCTTACCCAGCTGTGAACAATGCAGATGATTGATACATCTTGAAGTGAAGAGCTTTTTTGTCATTGTCACTTTGATTGGCCAGAAATGATTCCTAAGTGCAGTATATGAACGGATTCTCAGTCCTCAAAGGGAAGTGTAGGAGGGGGTGAGAATGATGTGACACAAAAGTTTCTCCATGTAAAAAATATCCGTCAAGTTTTTGTCCTCTTTATGCCATTGTGATTTTGCTCATTTTTATCA
>VXBO01000559.1:91380-133701 GCA_013400135.1 Rhinoptilus africanus
TGTCCTCTCCTCTCCTCTCCTCTCCTCTCCTCTCCTCTCCTCTCCTCTCCTCCTCTCTCCTCTTTTCACTTTTTTTTTTTCCAAGTACACCTTAATCAGGTGAAGTACTGCTAAGCCACAGCTGTGTAGTGATATTGATTGATTTTAAATCTTACACTACACTGACATTCCTCTACAAATATCTCCCATACCTAAGAGAGGGAAAGTGAGAAAGCTAAGGTGAATGTGGCAAAGGGCATAAGTGCATAGGAGGGGGCTGGATAGCCATCATTAGAGAGGCAGTGTACAAGCTAAGTAAACAGAAGACCAACCGGATAAAGTGTTGAAGGTGAGGGGAAGAAAGGCTTGAAGGTATGATCAAAGCACCAGAACAAAATAGTAAATGCACTAGAGAAACAAAGCCATAGTATCGATACTCTTTTCACCAAACTGGAAAGCAGAGTAATATCTCAGCCCTAAAATGTAAAGTGAACATTTCCATCAGTCCTTTGAATGACATTTTTAATTAATAGACTTGGACTACATGGTTTCCCTGGAGACGTTCAAGGGTATATCATTCAAGGTTATATGATCAAAACATATAGTGGTTCATGATGACTGTATTCAATGAGAGCCACTAAATATAAAAAAATTTGGAGGAAAAGCTCTAGAGCTTTCCATAAAATAAGGATTGTCTAATTTAGTTAAACTAATTTATTATTTGGAGCCCTTTGAAAGCAGGTACTGAATTCATTGTGTGACGCTGCCTATTCAACTACATTGTCTGTTCTCATCTTTTTCTTAGTGTCCTTGAATCAGCAAGATTAAATAATACTGACAGTTTAAAAGCCTTGGTTTAACTTGCGTAGATGGATATGGAGATCCATGCCAGACTGGAGTTCATTTAGAGATGTTGCTTGACAACCTGATCTTTTGAACTCAATCTGTGCTTGATCTTGCACCTCTACATTGCCATGGCTCCCAGATAAAACAAAGTAAGTATTTTACCCTAAAGGCACACCAACAACTAACATTGCAAAAAGGTCTCCTTGGTTGTGCTTTCAGTTCTGCAATGTTGATGCACAAAGTGTCTTCATGCACAATCATGCACATCATTAAGTTTCCTTTATAAACCTTCAGAGTATTCTTTGGGGGAAAAAAAAGAAAAAAGAAAAACCATATAATTCGAATCTCTAAAACTCCATTACAATGATTGTTATGATCTTTACCCTGTTAACCTTTATGATCTCATTTTCCACAGTTGCTGTTAAATTGCTTCGTGCAAAGTGCCAGAACAGGTGACATTGACAATATGTTCCTTATTTTACCCATGGTATCAATAGCTAAAAATGATTCTAATAAGTCTTCGCCAATAATTGTGATCCCCTAAGAAAATATTCCACCTATCTTCCTGTAAAAGATAAGAATGGTAAAGTGCATACCACTGTCACACAGAATGAAGTACTCTTTGGAATATCATAAACAAAATACAACATAAAACAAAAATGTCTGTTATGAGTTAGGAATCTTGGAAAATAAATGGATTCTTAATGTAAGTAATTTTTCTTCACAGAAAGAAAGGAATTTAAAGTGTAGCAGAAAAACATTATTTTATGAAAGGCTGGGGCTGCAGGAGGTGATTGAAAGCTTTGCAATGTCGTGTGGTACTTGTAAAGTCATGATTGCTAGTTATAGAATATTCATTTTAAATTATTTTTCAAATGTTTACCACACTAGTTTAGATTCAAACTGTGAGATATGTATTCATGGTGGCAAATATTTCCAGTAATCACCATATTTTCAAAGAACTATCTGTACTGAAACAGAATAGTCATCTGAAGGTGGGGAAGATATGAATATGGTACTAAGGGGTTGACTTGGTGAATTTTGTTTTTATTATGAAACATTTTGGTTGTGTAATTACAGAGAAAAACAAGATGAAATAAAACTGGTTGCACTTTTTAAAATGAAATATTTTGACAAGATTATTTTTCTTTCTCAAGCTATTTCTTTCCCTTTTTCTTCCTTTTGCCTTCTCCTTTTTTTTTTTATTGAGAGATTTTTCTTAAAGATTATGCAAATTTAGGGGTTTTTTTTCTTCTCTTTCCTTTTTTGAGACAAACACGAATATATTTTAATGAAGACTATGTTTTGACAAAAAAGCTATGTTCCATTAGTGGAAATTATAAGACCAATTTTGCTGGTTAGTCTGTGTTGTCATTCCCCTATTTTCTGTAAGGCACTGATCTTGTGTATACCCTGAAAGCATTATTGCAAGTTAAAAGGAAGGATGTACATCTGATGTCTACAACCAGGGATATAAATCCATATATCAACTCATAAATAGAAGGAGATAATTTTTCAAATACTAAGTACTCCCAGCTATCTGTGACTTAACTCTGAGAGCTAGATGTGATATGTTTTGCTACCATATAACATTTTGTTGTGATTGCACTGTTGTTTCTCAGCCAGTTTAGATTTTTCTTCTCCAGGGAATACGAAGTTTTGTCTCAACTAAAGGGTGAGGGGGTTTTTGTGATATTTATTACTGCTTTATGAGCATTCCCTGCTCTTTGCCCATCTCTTTTAGAAGAATATTGTGGTCTTTGAAGCATACATTATTTCAGTGTTCAAGACACGTTATCATTGCAGTCAACATTTCAGTAGGGCACTCTGTTACTGCCAGAGCACAGATAGGTCCCATTCAGCTCACTGTTAGATAACAGATTCTTGAACAAGATTACAGAAGCAGAGCAAAACCATATGGCTAAGAAATTAGTCTCTATCATATGTAGTACTTTTACCACATCCATATCTTTGAATTTATAGGGTGTGAAATGGCCTCTCACATAAAAGGTACAAGATAACAACCAACTGTATTCTTCATCCTGGAGAAGTTCATCAGATATAGTACTGATTCCTAATAATGAGAAAGAGGGACTGTGGGGGAAGTTTTTCTTAGGTTTCTGATGCTTTTTCCTGTGTTGGAATGCAAGTCCTTTGGCTATAATACTGAAAAAATTAAGATGAAGTTCCTAATTGAACTGTAACCGTTCTGCATTACTATGATACGTGTCATCTTGTAAAGACCTGAAATTCAACTGTTTATCAGCCTGTGTGAGTTCCTTGCATCCATTTCATTCTAATTTTCATTTTTTTGGCTGTTGATACTGTTTAAAACAGTTTATTATGTGTAATCTACTGCCCACATCAATACTGATATACTTAGCATTATTCTTTCATGTTGTGTTGCAAGGGCTCTGACTCGCCTGTCCCCTCACCACAAGCTTGCTTGCCACCAATCAAATCATCATGACATACCACTTATATTTTTCCATTACTTCAGACCTGATGCACAGGGTAGGATCCCCTTCTCATAAATGCAGCAGCAGGAAATCTAGATCTGCCAACACCAGCACCAGGGTCTCCCCAAAAGGAGACAAACCCCTCCTTTCCCAACCCAGCCATAAAGGCTTAAAAAACAGATAAACAAGAGAAAGTTATAGTAGTATAGTCTTTTTATAGTAATATAAGTCTCTTTTATAGTAGTATAGTCTAGTACCACCGTATAGTAGCCTAACGTATTTTTTTTCTCTTTTTTTTCTGTGTCCTTTTCTTCTTTTTAAATAAATAAAAAACAGCTGGCCCTGGGACGAATGGAACTGCCATCTCTTTCATGTGGTTAGGAGGTAGGGTAGGGAAGAAGGTCTTTCATTGGCTATGTATCACCTACTGGATACATAGACTGGAGAGTGACCAAAATATTTCTCACTCTCAGGGTCCTAAAGTACTGGAGGCTGAAGTTTTCCCATCACAAGGAGCAGGCCAGCATAAGGTAGCCAAATTGAATTATTCCTTGTAATCCCCCCCCAAGAATTGGTGACTTTGAAGTGTTGAGTTTGAAGAAGACCTGGTATATATTCTAGAGGGTATTTGTATTGTTTTATAAAACTTTGATCCTCTGTTTGAAGGGAGATCAACCAAATTAACCAAAGTACGAAAGAAACCTGAAAATGAGGACAGGAAAAGTAGGAAATGGCTTAAATATAAGCAAGAAGGAATTTGCTGAGGAAGACAGCAAAATAGGAGTATAAAATGCCAGCTGCAATTTCTTTCCAAAGGAACAGAGTGAATTCAGACAGTAAGGATATCAACCCCAGGCCTGTGGTGGGTCAGGAACCTTATACAGCGGCTAGGTGTTGTGTTTAACTCCCCTTTCCTCAAAAGGACAGTGTGGAATGGAATCTGTTGGAATGCGAACTTTAATTACTAATAGTTTCTTATTTCAGTAGGATGCACTCAGAGCATTTCACTGGGACAGCTGTCGTAATTGCACTGATGGTAAGCTTAACATGGGGGGAAACTGAATTTTCTGATAAAAGATGCCAGACAGAGAAAAATAATTTTCCAGCTGTCTGAGGGGAGAACATTACCCATTGAACGCAAATTTTATTGTAAATTTGATCTCAGTGGCAATATGTATGACAAACTGTGGAAGCCACAAACAAAGAGGGTTTAACATATACAGACTATTAAGATACCTTGTTTCAAACAAATGGAGGCATGGAGCTTTATCTTTCAGTTACATGGTTTGTCACTGGATGTGCTCAAACTAAACAACTGAGTGCACAGCAGCTACTAGGTATTTGTATGCACAAGGTGCTAGTTTACGTATAAAATCAGAGCAAAATGAGAAGAGTTTAAAACACCAGACTCTTGAATGGTCGCCTGGAAAAGGATGGCAGACTGCAGGTGGGAGAGTATGCTGAAACAGAATGCTTGGATATTGCTACTGTTTCCAACACTTTTGTCCTATTCAAACACCTCTGTCATCTGTTTGCTGAACAGCAGGAGATGCCTGTGATGTTGCAGCTCAGATTTCCGGTGGATGCAAAAACTTGCGAAGTGTAAGATGAGTCTAAGTGAGCTAAAGCTTGATTATATTCAGAGTATAGTTATTTACTCCCTTAAATACTTCTGAAATGATACTGCCGGGCAAGCAGCAAGCAAACAAACTTTCCGTCAGGGATCGCAGCCTATCAGATCCTGCTGCCTCTGGAGATCAAGCTAACCAGAGGTCACCACAGAGACATGACTTTTCTGCACTGCCATATTTCCTTCTCACTGAAAAATCAGTTGCTTTTTTACAAAAAAAAACCTTGTAAGAATCTCCAAATGAGAACGCAGGTCTTTCTAATAGTGAAGACTGTTTTGAATAATAAAACAAAAGAATTGGTGCTGTGTGGTGTTTCCTGCCATAGTTCTAGCTATGTTTGTCTAGCATAGTTCTAGTTCATGTTTGTCTATCACTATATTTTTAAAAGAGTGACAAAACCCTGGGTTTAGCATTGCTCAAAATAATAAACATATTCTGATTTCCCTCCAGCAGATATTCTATTCTGTATGCAAAATGTGGCTTTTCTGGGGGTGTGTGTGTGTTTGTTTGTTTGTTTGTTGTTGCTGTTTTTCAGTCAAGGGAGCACCCATCTGCAATAATATGATTTTTGCCTGTGTGCTTGGATTTCGAATTACAAAACTGATATTTTGAGATATCTGACAGTTTTTCCATGCCATCCAAAACTCTGTCTACTTGCATATCTCGCATGGCAAATTAACACCGAATCCTTTACCAGATGTACGTAACTCAAATAACCTTGATGTGAGAATCTTCCTTTAATTATGTCAGATATATCCCATGTTCTCAGACTAGGTGGTAGGAAGCAGGATACTAACTTAAAATAAAAACTCAAAGAATGCTTCTGATGAATGAATATTAACTGCAAATTAAAAACATAGATTAAATCTTTCTTATGAATTGTTAATTACATATTAATGTTGGTCTGCATGGATATGCTCATCCAATCATGGTAATACAAGAGCACATACAATACAATCCTTACAAGACAGAAAATGTGTCCCAGGATCCTGTGGCCTTTTGGAGCCAGATACAGTAAAAGTTGAAGAAAGAGTTTGTTGTACTACATTTTAAGCTGTCACTTTTCACTGATCTTTCTTGGGTTTTGTGCTTATCTAATATTTTTGCTAGTATAGCAGCTCTGATATTGTCTTTACATCATTCAAAGGAAGTTGTAAGGAAACTGCCTTATTTGAAAGAAAATATGAATATAATACTGTATATACAATGACTGAATTGCTTTAAATTTAAGGGGTTTTTTTGTTAGTATTTGTATATGTTTTAGAGGAGTAGTAAGAAGAAAAAAATCCATTAAAAAATCAGTTTTAATTTTGGTAATTTTACAGAATACAAAGTCCATCATACAGCTCAAGAAACAAGAGCTATACCACGGCAACTATGTAGTGATGGACTTTTCCTGTTTGACATATTTCCTTGTTGAATACAGAGGATCAAGTATCTCAGAGAGATTCAGGCACTGAAAAATCAGTTAATTTCAATTTAATCATAATTTCATCAATTTCAGTCCATGGAATTCTAGCATCTAAATGCCTTTGGGGATATGGGTCAAAGAGACTCAAAATATTTAATATCTACATTCAGCCACACAGATTAACACCTGTAAAATGTCTCTGAGATAAATTTACTCAACTGCAAAGGAGCTGTAATTTTGCTTTATGGTATTACTATGGAAGTGACGTATCTGAATTAACAAGAAAACTTCATAGATTTTTATTTTGATCATATATGGTTTGATGATGCTTCTCACAGAATCACAGACTGGTTGAGGTAGGAAGGGGTCTCCAGACCTTTGAGGTAGGAAGGGGACCTCCAAACCCTTGCTCAAGCAGGGCCACCTAGATCTGGTTGTTCAGGACTGCATCCAGATGGCTTTTGAATATCTCCAAGGAGGGAGACTCCACAACCTTCCTGGGCAACCTGTGCCAGTGCTTGGTCACCTTCACAGGAAAAAAAGTGTTTTCTGCTGCTCAGATGGAGCCCCCTGTGTTTCAGTTTGTGCCCGTTGCCTCTGGTCCTGTCATTGGACACCACTGAAATGGGCCTGACTCCTATCTGCCTATACACCTATATTCTTACACACATAAATGTACTTTTAAAGATACACATCTACCCAGAATTATTATTCTCAGATTTATGCCTTTTGCTCTGTATCTTGTTTGGCATATCACTGTAATTGATACAGTTGTCTTAACAGTTCTGATTTTATTCTTATATGCTTCATGTTTCCCATTTTCTCTTAGTAAATTTTCCCAATATGACATTAATTGTGGTTCTGCAGATGTGCCCTGGAATTTGTTGTTTTCCTTCAAATGAAAAAGATACATATTTCTATTGCAGAGTTCAGTTTGCCTAAATAGGTGTTAGCTGAATTAATGCATCACTTCTACTCTAGGACCTCTGTTTGATTCCTGGATAAGGAAGAACAATTCCAGCTGGTTTGTTTAATGCAGCTTCTGTATTCCCTTTGTAGATAGCGGAATGAGAGTCAGGTGCCTCTAAAGGACTGCACATAAATTCTTTCTCTTCCTTGAGATACCAAAACCAAAAAATTTTATTTACCACTAGATCCAATCTCTATATATTTTCTTGCCTCTTGTTCATGTGACTATAACAGTTATATTCCTGCTAGGAAATGACCATAGCTATTTTTTCTGCATCTTGATCTCTGTAGGCATTTGTACCTCTATTTATAGGAACGGTTCCTGTATGCACTAGCTTTTGTCTGTGCTGAATTTTATGGAACACACTGTTGGCTGGAATACGCACCAGCTGAATTTCCATAAAGTGTCAATTTATACTTATATCCTTTTTCATAAGCATCACTCATCCCAGGGATGAATTTGTATATTGCACTTTATGACTTTGAGATATTTGTTCTATATTTGCCTTTACAGATTTCTCTTCTACTTTTCATTGGTCATGCATTTAGAAGAACGAACTGTAGCACATAGTAAATAGCAACAGCTGCAATGGCAACAGTGGCAACAACAACAATGCAATTTTACTAGCCATGCCTATAATAATCTATAAGATTGACACAGATGTGTTACTTGCAAAGTGCCAGCTGCTGGCACTTCTTTTCTTGTTGACTATAGGCAAACGGAAAACAAATAGGACAGATTATTTCTGTGACACACCACTTACTTCATAGATATTTCAGCAAATGTAAAGGCACATTTCATAGCTGAATATATTTTACCCTTGGATACATTCAATTTGTATTCATTTTAGAATTTATTCTGTTAATTAGAAAAGGTTATAAGATTAATAAGTAGTCATCGCTAATGTATGCAATGGACTATAAGCTTCAGTTGATGTTTTTTCCCAAAGAGGCATTAGAGATTAGTTCATACAAATCATATTGAGCAGCATATCCTATCTTTCAAAGCTGGTCTTTATCGCTATGTTGCTTTATAATCTCTGAATCATTTCTAAAATCCCTACCAGCAAAGCCAGCAAAAACCCAGCAAACCTACTCTACCAACATAAAATGATATATTGCAATTTCAAATGCTTTTATAGAAGAATTGATTTTCAAGGAATCCTTTGTAGATATAAAATGAGATATCTTAGAAACACACAGAGAATACTACAGCTTGTGAAAAGTTCCTTATTTATTAAGAAAATGTATTAGTGGCAGCCTGTTTTCCTGGTTTCCAGGGCATTAGATTGAGCATTGGCGTGTGCTCCAACCTCGGCCTATGTCATTTTTGAGAATCATGATGGTAGTCCAGAAGGGCAAGACCCTCTTTGCACTTTAGCAAGATCACAGTGCCCAAACTACAGCTGACAAAAAAGAAGGTCAGCCAGTGTCCTCTTCTTTGTGGTCACCCAGAGCAGGGGTTCACTGCAGTGCTGTGTCAGGTTGGCCTATAGATAAGTGGCTAGTGAAGATACTCTTCCTCGCTTAGACAAGTTTCCTTATCAGATCACTCTAAGGCTACTAAGGTCAAGAATTTCTTGATGCTGGAAACTGAAGCATCCACTACACCCTATATCCCTAATCATTGTATTACTGTCTTACTGAATTAATAACTCTTCCTTCTGCATTGACCTTTCCCCATCTGAAATTTGGAAGAAAATACTCCAAGATGGTTCAGAGTAGACAGATATTCTTAACACATAATCTATGTTTAAGGACATTAATACATTGAGAGCTGCTCTGCCAAAATCTCATCTCCTTACCTCCAGTGCAGCTGGAGGAAAAAGAATAAAATTTTGTCATCTACCCTCTTACTTTTGCTATGGACAGAAAGGGCAGGTCAGATTTTAGGTAGATCTGGAATCTTCTCACATGTCAGTCATAGTTCAGTTACTTGAGTTTATCATGACATTTTCTTAGGCTGCCATTGTTGGAAAAAAAACCCCAACTTTTCTCAGCCTATATGTACAGAGCTGGAAAAGAGTTCAGAAGATAATCAGCTCTCTCTGCTATGGGTGAAATACCTAAAGATTTCCTCTGACATTTTTTTTTAAACTAAAAAAAATTACCTAAGGCTATGCTTTCCCACCAAACACCTTGATTTCTATGTACAGACATTATTCAGATTTAAAAAAAAAATGGAAATATCCACATGCAGACACTTAAACATATGATAAGAAGAATCCCAACTTGCAGATCAGCTACTTCAGGAAATAAAGTATGTACAGATATGTCCTTTTGTACTCCCCCTCAAAGCTTTGGTAAATTTGTTACTCTTGAGAGTGTCTAAAGGGCATCTCAATAACTATGAGGATTGCATGATTCAGGATTACCTTTTAGATGAATTTTTTCAATTTTAAAAAGTTATAGTAAATTTTTTTAATGTTTGCAATATATATCCTGCACAATATTATGGAAACAGTAGTATTTCAATTGCAGAAAATGTATGAGCTTTTTATTTAAAAATCTTATTTGAAGGGAAAAGTCTGTAGGAGTCTTAAGAAAATATATTCAGACAAAAAATGATTTTCTACATAACTCAGATTCACCTTTAATCCTTTTAGTGCTTTGATATCGTGGAGTTAACTCAGTTAAGGAAATTAACATTAGTGACAACAAAGTCAAACAAATATTTATGTAATAAATGCCATTTGATACATAATTTAGCTCCTGTGATTGGTATACCCTATATTTCATTGAACTTTTTTGTGCAAAGTGTTGTGATGAAATATAAGCTCAGAAATGTATGAATATATTTTCAGGAATTCAGGCAATGATCCACATATACTTCTATGTCCCTTTGAAACAAAACACCGTCCATCTTTTGAAGGCGTGAAAATGTACATGCATTGTGATCCCTTAAGAATACCTGCAACTTAATGTGTAAAAATAGCTTGTATTACAAACATGTCATAGTTCTTTACTATACTATAACATCTTACTGCTTTATATAAATACAGATTATAAACCTGTTGTATTAGAAATTAAATATTAATACAGAATGCGCTTTCAAAACACAAGCCTCAAAATGCAGTTCATATTTCACTTTTAGTACTCAGCTGAAAATCTTCAAGACTCCAAAATAAATCTGAACAGCTACTAGACATTTTTGTTTATGACTAAAGGCTATCCACATCAGTCTGTGTTAACAAAACAGTTAATAGACAGATTTTGCAACATAGTCTTGAAGCATCCCAAACTATTTTGATATGGTTTATCCTCTGAAGTGCTGTGTCACTGGATATATTTAATGGAAGTGGACAAGGAGCTTTCTAATTGTGGTCTCAACTTCCACAGATTTCAGTGGGAACATAAGAAGAGGATCAGTTAGAATGTATTTTATGCAATGATTAAAGGTTTATTTGTACATTTGATTGCAATGTGGTTACATGGTTATTTAAATGAAAACTTTCCATTTTGTATTGCAACACATCTTAAATCATCTAACCAGAATATTAGCTAGTTTTCTACCAGATGAGACACATGAAGTTATTAAATAAGTTTTTCACAGTTATGGGTGATAATCAAATTCTGCCTTAGAATCATAGAATCATAGAATCATAGGGTTGGAAGGGACCTTAGTAGATCATCTAGTCCAAGCCCCCTGCCAGAGCAGGGCCACCTTAGAGCAGGTTACACAGGAACGCGTCCAGGCGGGTTTTGAATGTCTCCAGAGACGGAGACTCCACCACCTCCCTGGGCAGCCTGTTCCAGGGCTCTGCCACCCTCAAGGTAAAGAAGTTCCTCCTCATGTTTAGGTGGAACTTCCTATGCTCAAGTTTGTGCCCGTTACCCCTTGTCCTCTACTTTGATTGATTGTTTTTAAGAATCTTTATTTGTAGTAGGCACCATCATATTCTTGTGTTACCTTTGCTTCATTTCCCTTTTCATCTCATACTCCCTTAATTGTTTGTGTCCACTTACTTACTTTTTTTTATCAGATTTCTTCTCTTGTTTCCTGGTGGATTTCTTACCATAGAACAGGCGTGCCCCTACCTCCTTCCTCTTCACAGCTGCCAAATCTGTAAGAGATCTGTAAATTGTCACCAGAGTAAACCCCAAAATTATCACAAAAGCAAAGTTTCAGAAAAAAAGTATGCATTTATTGAGCTCAAAATGTTAAAGGAGAATTTTAAAAAGATCTTAGGTTCAGAGAACCTTCTCTGGTTTTAAAGTAGAGCTGCAGAGGAGGCTCACTTGCTGAAACTATTGGCACTTCTGGCTGGTAGCAGTGAGTTGGGAAGCCTCTGGCAGCTGCTAAGTGTCATTGATGGCCTTGTCACGTCTACAAGTGGAATTAGTGGAAAACAACATCGGCTTTAGAGAATGGCTCTGGTGGTATCAAGAAAGTTTCTGCCTTGCTAGAAATTTGTGAATGTTTCCTAAACATGGAGCTGGGGGGATGACATTTTTTCCCATGTATCTTGTATGGTGTGAATAATCCTACCTCAGTCATTTTCACTTTAGACTTCCAGTTTTCTTCCCAGCATCCTGCCTGAAAATATACTTAAAAATTGTAAGCTGTTTTCTGTTTGAATATTTCAGATGGCCTCATGAATGGTCTAGCATAAGTTAGACCTAGTCCAATTGACCTGATCTGTATTTGTAATATGCAGCTGGCATATTCCAGAAGTTTTCCCGTCTATCTCTTACAGTGGATACAAGACAAACCTAGTACTCTCTGATGTATTTCTCCTCTGTTTCTGAATTACATTGATTTTACTCTAAAATTATATTTGGAAAAGACACGACAGAATATTGAACTCTCATGCAGGTTTTAGGAGGATCCTAGAGAATGGACATCTACTTAATCATCAGCTTTAATCAGTGTCAGTGTCTGGTCAGGTGAAAATTGTTTTCACTGCAAATAGACCCACTTTATTTGTCTTTCACAAATAGGCTATGAAGAAGAGCATTATCAGGTGTCCTTTTCCAGATGTTAATGGTCAGTATCACCACAAGCCATGCAGTTACAGAGGAATAAACTCTCATCCTAGATTATTTTAAAGAATCAGCAAGGCCACAATAGCTTGCTGAATGGCCAAGCTTGAAAATTAGCATCTTTACAAAAGCTCTGATGTTATTGCTCTGAAAACAGAAGTTCAAATTAGTGGATAACTGCCTGAACATACACAGGAATGTGCTGAGTATTTTCAGTGCTTATGAGCCATAGGCAAAAGAACCCAAACCTTACAATGTGATCCTCCTTTCTGGAGATTATGCATACATGTAGTATCATCTGAAGAAGCCAGATTCTTTCTTTCTGGATGGACAAGTTTTTATTTTTTTATTTTTTTTTAAATGACATCTCTGGAGAAGGACAACTGATCTGGGACATTACGAAGAGTAAAATGAACTCATATTCCTTCTTCCATTGACAGAAAAAAGGGAAAAAATAAAGTAGAAACCAGGACTGCGCAACCCGTTTCTCCATCATCTGTTTGTCTGACAGCAACAGGAGAGATACAACTACCCAGATCCCTAAAAAATGCTCATTTACAGAGACTCCACAAAAGCAGAAAGAGGACTGAGGCACAGACCAGCATCCCAGCCTTAGGAATGATGTTAAAGAATCCCAGATGCTACGTGAGAAACAGAGTTAAGGCAGAAATAGAATTACTGGGTTCATACTGGAAAGAACAAAATTGATCCTGAGATTTAGGTGCAGAATTAACTGTTGGTGGAGGAATGAACAGATTTGGGTTTGTTAAAGATTTCTGTCTTTTTCTCAAACACACATACACATGTTTTCAGTTTAGGTACTAATTATTTCTATTTCATAATGCTGTTTGTTTTGTTCTTGCCCCAGCAGATGTTTAAGATTATGAAACATGGGAATTCGATCTTCCTTTTAGAAGAGCTCATTGAATCTTAATGTCTCATATTTCATGTGATTACAGAAGAGTTCTGATCGAAGAGAATTCATCTCTGGGAAAGATATAAACCCCCAAAACTGCATTACCTGTCTTTATATAACAGAAAAACATTGCACATACATTTATGTGTATGAAATCTTTCTGCCAGAGACATTTAAAATTATTATTTATTCTTCTCTTTAATTTCATAAAAATCTTCCCATGCAGACTCATTATAGGTTTGTAAGTAGGAGCTGAGAATGAAGGCTTGATTTGGTCCACCATGAGGCAGTATGCTCTAGCGAGAGTACATGTTCTTGGGAATCTATAAATGTCAAGACTATTAACTATTTCACTGTTCATCAAAGCATGTCAGAAAAGAGGTCAGAAAAGAGAGAGTTTTGTTCTCTGAAGAGGTGCTCAATCAACTGTGAGTGGCAGCTCCTTTTCGTGCCATGAATTTATGGGTTTGGGAAGTGTACTTTATTTACTTTTTTTTCCACAGGAGTGGAAGGAGCCCAGAAGTGGTCTGCTAGGCATCTGACAGGATATGCCTCTGTTGTAATTAGGGCAGGTTTCAGACACCCTCACTCAAGCTGTTGCCCACTTGAGTTAGAACACAGACATGTGCTGACCCTCAGGAGACACACATCTGGAGCTGGACAGCTGTTCATCTGTGGTAACCCACAGGTGGCTGGGGTGCTTAGGCCCACCCTTGCATTTTTGGATGTAACTGTGCTTCTTTTTGGGGAAGCCCTGACAGGTAGGAAGTTTAACAAGGCAACACAGTTTTCTGATATCAGTGTCAGGTATTTCAATTTAGGACAAGTCAAGACAAAAGAGCCAAGACAGAGCATATAAACATTTTTTCAGATACTGCTGCAGTCCTCAGCCAGCCATTTCTGATAAGGGTGATCTGTGAATAATAAATGCGTGCTGCCCTCATTTAATAACTGTGCTAAACCAAAATACTAAGGTCTGAAAAATATGATGGCTATGTACTTTAAAAATATGACTCTCAAATAGCTGGAGAGCAATCTAATGAGCACGTTGTTGTAGTTCAAAAAGTTTATCCAAAAGCTCTACACAAAATTCTTATGGTGCTTTACGGAGGAAAATGTTCAAATGTGTCATTAAGAGACATATAATGTGTACTGAATAATGTGCTGCTAATGTCTGTAGCTTATGCACATATTCATCATACAAATAGTATAATTAACTAATCAGAAAATGCATGTTGGAATATGACAACCAATGTGAAGTGAATAGTGTACTGCATAAAGAACTGCTTACTTGTGTGAAGAGGAACTGTAGTCTCAATTATTTATATTGGACTGCTGACCAAGGAGATCCAATTTTGTCCTGTTTCATCACAGTGCTCTGTATAGGTTTGTTAACCATCATAAATGCCCCCCAGTTAAAGAACTCTGACTGACAAAAGCAATATCAAGCTGACAAAACACTAAATGAATCTGTTCCCTTAAGAAGATAGAGTTAGAGGTAAACTCTGGACCAGACGACTGTCGCCAGGGGAAAAGCATCTGCGACTGGTACAGCATGAGTAAGGCAGGGCTGCTGAAATGTCCTGGAGACCTGATAGTGGCCAGTGGGGAAGAGCAGGCACTACCTGTTCAGAGAAGAGGGCCCTGTAAGGTCTGACCAACAGTAACATTTTACACGTGGTCTTTTTTTTTTTTTTTTGCTCTTAAGTGGCCTTTCCTTTCCTTGTGAGCAAAAAACATACCCTTATACCAAGAGGTCATGGCCTCTTGTGGCTTTTCTTACTGAGCCATGCCCATGGCATCACATGCTGATCCCCTGGAGCAAAAGGAGTAAAGTCATTTTGGCCCCATCCATACCCCTACAAGTGCCCGGTTCTTCCTTCTGGCGATACCAGGGAACTGCATCATATGGTTTTAAACAGGCCAAATGCTAGCGCTTCTTGCTGGAGGGTGCTGCACAGCTTTCTGCAAGCTTTACCTGGGAGCATTCACACCGGCCAGAATTCCCGTTATGTCTTTTCTATGCCCATCCCCACAACAATTCCTGCAACACACCTTTTGCATAGTGCCACCCAGGCCAAATCACCCCCTTATGCAATTGAAAGTATTGTTTCATTTTCAGTTTCTTTCTATGCCAGGGGCCATGGGAGAATATTAGGAACAGGTGGATGTAGACAAAGCCCTAGATTTTGCTTTATTATTTGTGTGCATTTACAGCCTTCCTATGTGACAGCCTCATTTAGTCGGTGCTACAGGCAATCTCTGTCTGTACCTAAAAATATCTTTAACAGCTACACGTAGGGAACAATCACGGGGGAAGGAAAAGAAGCATACAAAAGCAAAAGGCAACTTAGAAAGGGACTGGAACCAGAGGAAATGGAGACTGGGGTTCTTTTATTACCTAAAAGGACACTTATTTTGAGGAGCATGCAGAGCTTGCTTTTACTGATTCTATTTTTGTTGATATTTTGTCCGTTGCCATTGTTTGCTTAAAATAATTTCTCAGGAGACACCTGGCAGCTGCAGGCAGCAAATTTTAGCAAAGTAGCTCTGAAAGTGAAAAATTGGATTATTCTCTACAGAAGACAACTACTTTATATGAGCACAAAGAAATATCTGTGAATCTTGGCATAATATACTGGGATGTGTGACAAGTTCCCATATACTCAGACACAACCAAGAAATAGTGTGAAGAAAATATTTTTCTCTCTCTTCAAACCTTCAACTGGAAAGACTTGGGGGTAGTATCTTTTATCTCTTTTTCTAGTGATCACTGGAACATTCACATTTAAAAGTTCTTTTCTGTTCTTTCTTCCCAAAGTCCTTGTAGCACTTACTATCTCACAAACTTTGCCATATCCCCTTCCTGCCACCCTGTCACCACTTCAAAAATTGTTAAACCAGGGCTAAGAAAAATCATTCTCTATTTGTAATCCCAAAATGGAGACCTTAAACTCGCAAACAGAAACCAATTTATACTTCTTCAGGAATTATCCTTCCCTCTGTTTCCCTCCTTTTCCTTAGGTTTTCAGCTTCCTTATAAGTGTTTTGGCAGAGTGATTAGACAGAAAGTGCAGTATAGAACAGTTTGTCATCAGACCCCCCATCAGGGCAACCTGACACCCCAGGTCAGCCTGCCTGTTTCAGATACTTGTCTAAATCCTGATTAATTTCTTCCTCCCCCATCCCCCACCTCCCAGCTTTGAGATCATAATAGGAGCAGGTTTCAGGATGTCCTAGTTTCCTGAGGGATAAAATTAAACATTATCTTCATCACAAAAGAGTGTAGGATGGTGAGTAGGTTATAAGATTCATGTTATCTCCACTTGCAAGGTGGTTTTACTTGTTCAACATATTGGCTCCCTGAGGAACTCTAATTGGAAGTGTATTAGAAAGAAAGACTTACTCAGGGATGTAGAAAATGATGTGGTATTCCTCATATCCAGTATAAGAAAAAATACTTCATAGTATCCAATGTACAAACAGATAAACACTCTTTTCCCAGGCTTTTTAGTCTCATGTTACAAGGAAAGAATAGCAGAAATCAAAGCAGTGTGTCCCTGATACCAATGCAAGAGTGTCCACATGTGCCCACTAATTTTTCTCATCTTTTCCAAGTATTTTACCTGAATTTTAAGAGGCTTTTGTTTTCTCTGTCTCTCAATTTGTTCTGGAAAAATATTTGTCTACCCTGTCATTTAATCCCCCAGTAACCAGGATTCTGCAACATGTCTTAAGTACTCTTTTCTGGTGCTTCACTAAATATTCTTCATTTAAATAATTTCCCTGTAAATCCCAATAGCATAAAAAATAAAACACCCACACAGACTCCGTTGTTTCAAGTAATTTTTACTTAACCCATCTTCTACTAACCCTTATTTAGATGCCCATCATATAAATATCTAAAGTGGAACTGACTTTCATTGGCTACTTCTATCATCAATGGAGAAAAGGAGGCACTTCTAGACTTCTATCCATCTGATCTATTTTAGCTAATTAGTAAGTTTAATCATAACCTGGAAGTTCCTACTTGAGCCACTTAGCTAGACAGCAACCTTAAACAAATTAAGAGATAGAACTTGAGTTTTACATTTATTCTGGTAAATCCCACCTAGAGAACACAAGAACAATGCTACTACTAAAGCCTTATGCATTATTTCTTAATGAAATCTTACCTATGGTGCCCAGAATCAACAAATAGCATAATAATAGCTGCTCAAACATCTGTGATTAATCTGGTATCTCACAGTCAGTTCCAAAAAAATATGAAGAGGAGCAAAAAATAAATGAGCATAAGTTAAATCTGCCCAAGGGTTCTTAACAAATACATAAAGACAATAGATATTATGAGACCAGAGGGTAGATGCATTAAAAAGTGAGGTGGTGAATGAAAATATTCATGATTCTTATAATAAATGAGATAATGAACTCCTTTTAAAGAACCTAAGATTTAATTAAAAACTAAACTAAACTAAACTAAACGGCTTCTAGCTCTTATACTAAATGTGGAGGAAACTTTCCAAACATGAACAGAATGTTTTCAGAGACACAACAATGATACAAGTGCTTCTGAAGTAAATGTCTACCCTCTTTGATTTACCCTTGACCTCTACTCTTCTCACAGTGCAGCAGTAACACAAAGAGTTCAAGCCATCAGAAAGTAATGTGAAGACTTCAATAAAGTCAGCCCTTGGGGAAGATTCAAGCCAATGACTGAAAGAAATAGGGAAAAATAAAAAACTTGCTTGTAAGTTTCCATTTCATGCGAAGATAAATTTGCTCACATATTTGCAGAAACACAAAGCAAAGCTAAGAGAAAGCTAGAGGTTTTAGTCATGAAGTCAAGTATTGAAAGCTTTTCCTTTTTTATGTGAGAATTCATAGATTTTATACCTATTTTTTAGTTTTTCAAGTTCCTGATTTTCCTAGAAGCCTGTCTTATTCAATGCAAAAGAGGCAAGTTACACACAGAACTAACAGATTTTCAGCATTTTTCTTTTAAGTGAGTTGTTGAAAGTGTGATTCGTTGAAGAAGAAGACAGCTGCAGTGATAAGCAGTCTGGTAAAGATCTCATGATCTCATAGTGAGGTGAAACGTGTGAAGACAAAAATCAGGAGTCTTCAAACAGGGTGAGAAGAGAAGAATAGAAAAGTAGATGTTAGAGATACAAGAATAATTAGGTTTGATTTTTCCTCACACTTTTCTGGTAAAGAACCAGAAAGCAGAAAAATGACTACGTGCTTTGAAAGGCAATGAGGTCTTCAAAGATGCAATCTGCTCTCTAGTTCACAAAAATGCAGCAAGTTTTTACAGACAGACTGGGGCTAACCATCGAGGGTCTATGAGGGCCAGCTGCCCCAGGGGAGGAAGCCAAGGGTGTCCATGGAGCTGGCTGAGCCATGCCCTCACAAAGCAGGGACCTATCCCACAGCATCCAGTGAAGGAGCAGGACCAGACTGGGAACAGTGACTTGGGCCAGCCCAGAGCCCACAAATTCCTCGCAAGACCACAGTGATGGGGAGGACTGAGGTCTGGTCAGGAGCCAGCCTGAAGGTCTGGTCCAGAGAATAGGCAACCAGATGGGACCTGGGGTTGTGGGAAGGCCACTGGCACATAACCCACCATTTTTTCACTGGTGTGGCACAGCCAATGGAATGGACAAAACACTTAAGTATTACTGCAAGAGATCTTGGTGTCCACCATCTTGATTTTCAACCATAAAATCACAGAATATCATGTGGGAAGGGACCTCAAGGATCATCTGGCCTGTCCTTCCTTGCCAATAGCATGGTCTAGCAACCTGTTCAGCTGCATCTTAAAAGTGTCTAATGTTGTACCCATCACCCTTCATCTTTTCCATGTGACTCCTTGTAAAAAGGAAGTCTCCATCTTCTTTGTAGCCACCCTTTAAATACTGGAACATAGTGATAAGGTCTCCCGTAAGCCTTCTTTTCTCAAAGCTAAACAAGCCAAATTTTCTCAGGCTTTCCTCATATAGCAGGCTTCCCAGTCCTTTCATCATCTTGGTTGCAATTCTCTGGACCCTCTCCAGCCTGTCCACATCTTCTGTGTACAGCAGGAACCAAAACTGAATACAGCATTCCAGGTGTGTCCTGACAAGTTCTGAGTAGAGCGGAATAATGACTTCTTTGTCTCTGATGATGATGCCATTGTTGATGCAACCCAGCGTCCTATCGGCTTGCTTTGCAGCAGCAGCAGCACACTGCTCACTCATGTTGACCTTGTTGTCCAACAGGACCCCCATGTCACTTTCCACAGAGCTGCTCCCCAGCCGCCTGGATCCCAGCCTGTGCTGCACTCCTGGATTATGTTTTTTACCAGGTGCAAGACCTCACATGTTGTCAACAAGTCCTTGTTGAACTTCATAAGGTTCTTGTTCCAGCCTATCCAGCTCTTCCTGCAGGGTGGCTCTCCCTTCCGAAGTTTCTGTTTCCCCACTCAGTTTGTGTCATCTGCAAACTTTGTCAGGGTATACTTGATCCCATCATCGAGATCACTTATGAAGGTATTAAACAGCATTGGGCTGTAGCTCTTCCCTTGTCCACAGATGTTATCACTCCATCACAGAAGGCCATTAGGTTGGTCAGGCAGGACTTGTCCTTGGCAAAGCTATGCTGGTTGTCTCAAATCACCTCCCTGTTCTCCATGTGCCTTAGCATAGCTTCTAGGAGGGTCTGTTCTATGATATTCCCAAGCACAGAGGTGAGGCTGACAGGTCAGCAGTTCCCAGGATCCTCATTTCTACCCTCTCTAAAAATGGGTGTAATGTTTCCCTTTTTCCAGTCACCAGGGGCTTCACCTGACTGCCATGAATTTTCAAGTATCATGGAGAGTAGCTTGGCAACTACATCAGCAAGTTCGCTCAGGTCTCTGGGATGCATCTTGTCAGGTCTCATCAACTTCTGTATGTTCATGTTCCTAACATGGTCATGAGCCTGATCTTCTCTTTCAGAGGGATGGACTTTTCTCCCCCAGTCCCTGCCTTGTGGTCCATCCACTTGAGAGGTGTGGGGGGAGAGATTGCTAGTGAAGACTGAGGCAAAAACATTGTAGAGTATGTCAGACTTCTCTTCACCTGTTGTTACTAGTTTGCCAGTCTCACTCATTAGGGGTTACACTTTTTTTGACCTTCCTTTTCTGTCTGACATACCTGTAGAAGCCCTTCTTGTTGTTCTTCATTTCACTTGCCAAGTTCAGCTCCAGCCATGCCTTGGACTTCTCGGACCCTTGGCAAGGCCCCATATGACCTGATTGCACTTTGGAGAAGAGGTTTTGCTCCTAGTAAGCTTCTAGACAACATTTCTATGGTCATGTTCAGTACAGACCTTGTAGAATTTACTGAGGTTTGAGAATGAGAAGTGGGAAACTTGTGTAACATCTTCAAAAAATCTTAGAACAATTTTTTTCATAAGGTAAAACTAAAACTGAAAAGCACTAATCAAGATGGGGAGATAATGTCAGATGATTGCAAAAAAGTACGCATACATCTGATCTAGGCTAACTACAAGTACTTTTTCCTTTTTGTGACTCCTGGATTCATGCAACTTCACAAGTGCAAGGTTTGATTCAATCAGCTGATACTAGGTTTTAGTCAAAGAGATCTGAGGAGCACTAGGTTAGGTTATTTTTTCTACATCTAAGGTAGAAATATGTAAACACAAAAGAGAAAAAAAGGTAGATACACTATACACTTAGCAGAATTGGCTTAATATTACATCTTTTTGGGTTACTGAAAATGGACACTTTTTAAGGTAAAAGCCTGACTGCATATTTCTGCAGCTCTCAGTGCTGAGAGGCACTGAGGCATCCTTGAGGCTGACTACAGGGAGTTCTGGAGTATAAAAATAACTGGAGAAGTGCACATTCGATTAACAAAAATAAACACCTCAGTAACTTCTGAACTGTGAATCAACAAATCAACACTACTTAGCTGTAAAAGATTGAGTTCTAAATGAAAAATATTTGCTGAATTTCTCATTGCCCATAAGAAATTTGCATTACAAATACGTGACCCTTAGAAAGGGTCATATCACTTTTTGAATGTGTTTCAACACTGCTGAGGCTTAATTTATGTACCGTCATTGAAGAGAGGGAAGTATAATGGATTTTTAATTATTCCAAGTTACAAAGAGCAAATGGAGGGTAGTCCAGTTTCTAGACAAAGCACGAAGAGAATTAGGAGTTATAAAGAGCAAATAACACAGCCATGCCATATTAAAGTTTTCTTGGGAACTTGGCATTCCTATATTTTTAAAAGTATACATTTGTTTCTTGATTCACTCTCAGGGTACAATGTTTTATCATATTTTTAAAATGGTTAAAAATATCGCGTGCATAAAATTATCTCTGGTTTATTTATACTCACACATACTATTTTGCTTTTAAGTAAGTAGGTTGATGTAGCATACAAAGGCAACAAAGCCTTGCTGATAGACTTAATTTTTCTGGATTTTCCAGTTCCTCAACTTGAGAAAGCGGAAAGTTATTTACATACTTCCATAAAGTTCTTCATTCTCAGCCCATATAATAAAGTACACCATTAATAGGACTTTCAAGTTTAAATTCTCTCAGTAACTGCTAGCACTTAAGATGAGAAGTTAAAGGGCCAAACATCTGATTGGTTGGTTTTGGTGCATTTTTGCATTGGTGCATTTTGCATCTTAAACACTTCTGTTCAGTCATAGCTGATTACAAGGCAGACAGTAGTACTTTTCTGTATCTCTTTCTATTTCTTCCTGTTCACTAAGAATGTGATCCATCACCTCTTAAAGTCATCAAACATCTTAATAATTTCAATATAGATTTGAACCATCACAACACACAGAACTCCTTATATTTGCCAGCACTTGCTCACTAACACTAAATTTCAGCATTCTCACTTCTTCCCACACACATCTTTCCAAGTGTTCCATGTCTCATTTTTTCTCTTTTCATTCTTGCTGCCACTGAAAACACACATTTGACATAGATTTTCATTAAAGTAGGTAAAATTATAAATGTTCTCTGTTTAGGTACTGTTCATCTAAATATAGTAAATTTTGTTGAGTAGACAAAGTTCAGCTGAAATCTTTGAATAGTTTGAGTTTTAGAACAAATCTGGAGATCTTACAAGAGATTTTCTTGGGAAATTTAGAACTGTTCTGCTTTTGGTTCTGAAATAATACAAGAAATCATGTTGATGTTTCACCATTTGCAGTTCCATCTGGAACCCATAAAGAAAATTTGCATACATAAAAATAAAATATTATTTGAATATTTCAGACCTTCATTAAAGGTTTGGTTTAATTTCTGGTCTAATCACAGATGATACTCAAGTGGTGTTGGGGGACACTTAGATTTGGACTGGTTTATATCTAATTTTCATCATCAGGATAACTGCCTTCTCTTGAGAAAAAGCAATAATTAAAAACTCTGCTGCTTTTTGTCAAGTTTGTCTTTATGGTAAAGTGTTAAGTGAAATAAATGAACTGGATTCAAATGCCTGTGATGCCTTTTAAAAGGCTTTGAAGAGCTACAAGGAATGAAAGGTAAGAATTCAAAGTTGAAAAGTTTGCATGCACCTACTGTCAATAATTTATATGATTTAGTGCAGAAATTTCTCTACTAGAACATAAGACTGGCTATGGACCTCCAGAATAAGTCTCTGTATGGCAGTGACAGCTATACTAGAGCCATAAAGGAAATGAAATGTATTTTTATTACTGTGTTAAAAATTTCAAAATAGATTGGTTTCATTGTTTTTTTTAGAACGTTACTCTATTGTGTTTCACAGCAGAAAAATCCACAAAGGGACCTTTTGAAGACCCCTGGTGTCTGGAGATCCTGGGCACAATTTAAAGGGCTTGTAGCTGAGCAGTCTGTGATTCCACAGAAGGAGATCTACTACTTCTATTATTTTGAGTTATTAGTGTTTGGTTCCTTTATTTTTCTAATACATACACAATGTGTGAGGCAGTTCGTTTCCTTTCTTAAATTAGATTTAACAGTAAATGATAGCAGTTTCACCAAAAATGTCTCATATACCACAGAGACTGTGGCCGTGTCTGCTATCAATAACATAAAGTAATATCTGAGACACTCCAGGGGCTACTAAAAGAGGAAACAACATATACCATATGAAATTCTTAAGCCAGAAAAATCTAAAATGGCACCATAATAAAATCTACCTCTGTGAGTAATGACAGACATGGATAGAAGTCTCAGGCCCAGCCTTAAATGTAATTTATTACTTCTGCTCCTGCCATTCCCTGGTGACTGCTACTGCTCTCTGCAGGATGGATCATGCAAGCTACCAAAAGTATGTGTTTGCTACTGTTGGCAGACTGTGAAAGCAATAAATAAAAAGAGAAATCGGGCATGTGCCATCCACTCCTGCGGAGGTTTTCCAGGAGGTATTTCAACGTGTGAACAGGAATTCTACCTTCCCAAGTGCCCTTGCATAATAGGTACGAGGCTCTGCAAGTGGAATTGAACAATGGTGAGGACAATTGGTTGATCTAGGCTGAAGATGTTGCCAAGGTTAAATTGGTCTATGCCCTGCAACAAAACTTCCATAAAGGAAAAAATATGAGTTATTGACACAGGACACTCTCTCCTGAGGGGAACAGAAGGCCTAATATGCAGACTGGACCCACTTAGGGAATTCTGCAGCCTTCCTGGGACCTGGGTTAAAGATGTGAAGAGAAAACTTCCTGTCTTGGTATGGCCAACAGATTATTATCCGTTATTGATTTTTCAAGTAGGCAGCAATGAAGTTGCAACAAGAAGTCCAAGGGCAATCAAGAGAGTCTCAAGGCCTTGGGATGACTGGTTAAGGGATCAGAAGCGCAAGTAGTGTTCTCCTCTATTCTTCCAGTTACAGTGAATGATGAGGAAAAAACTAGGAAGAGCCAGCACCTGGCTCTGAGCCTGGTGTCACCTGGAAAATTTGGGGTTTTTTGATCACAGGTCATTCTACACAACATCAGACCTGCTGGGTACACCTGTCTCAAAGTGGGAAAAGGATCTTTGCTGAGGAGTTGGTAGAGCTCATTAGAACAGCTTTAAAAGGGGGAAAGGGATGAAACGACTCACTAGAGATAAGCCTGGGGATAGCTCAGTAATGTTTGAGGGATGGTGTGTTAGTGAGCTCCTTGGCCTGCTGTGTCAGTGGAGGTCGGGGGTGAAGATCCATGCAGCAGGTAAGATGCAATAATTAGTGATGTGTTAGAAACCATGGAAGCATCTGAGAATAGTTACATAGGAAATAGGACTTCTCCCCCTAGGAAGGTCGTGGGATCAATAGCCCAACTGACACGTATCTACACATATGCATGCAGCATGGGCAACAAACAGGACGAGCTAGAAGCCATTTTGCATCTGGAAAACTGTGATACAGTTGTTATCACAGAAACATGGTGGCATGACTCACACTACTGGAGTGCTGCAATGGATGGCTATAAACTCTTCAGAAGGGATAGACAAGGAAAGAGAGGTGGTGACGTAGCGCGGTACATTGGGGAATGCTTTGACTGTCTAGAGCTTGGTGGTGATGAAAGGGTCAAGTGTTTATGGGTAAGAATCAAGGGAAAGGCAAACAAGGCAGATATTATGGTGGAAGTCTGTTACAGACCACCCAACCAGGATGAGGAGATAGATTAAATATTCTATAAGCAAATGGGGGAAGTCTCACAAAAGCTAGCCCTTATTCTCATGGGAGACTTCAACTTACCAGATTTCTGCTAGAAATACAATAGAGCAGAGAAGAAACAGTCTAGGAGGTTCCTGGAGTGTGTTGATGATCATTTCCTGACACAGTTGTTGAGTGAACCAAGTAGGGAAGACAGCTCAATGGAACTGTTGTTTGTGAACAGAGAAGGACTTGTGGGTGACGTGATGGTTGGAGGCTGTCTTGAGCATAGTGATGATGAAGTGATTGAGTTTTTGATTCAGAGAAATAAGGAGGGGGGATCATCAGAACTGCCACCTTGGACTTCTGGAGGATAAACTTTGACCTGTTTAGGAGACTGGTTGTTAGAGTCTTTTGGGAGGCTTTCCTGAAGGACAAAGGATTCCAGGAAGGCTGGACATTCTTCAAGAAGGAATCCTGAANTGGTTGGAGGCTGTCTTGAGCATAGTGATGATGAAGTGATTGAGTTTTTGATTCAGAGAAATAAGGAGGGGGGATCATCAGAACTGCCACCTTGGACTTCTGGAGGATAAACTTTGACCTGTTTAGGAGACTGGTTGTTAGAGTCTTTTGGGAGGCTTTCCTGAAGGACAAAGGATTCCAGGAAGGCTGGACATTCTTCAAGAAGGAATCCTGAAAGGTGCAGGAGCAGCTCATCCCTACGTGCCAAAATATGAGTTGCTGGGCAAGAAGACCAACCTGGCTAAACCGAGAGCTTTGGCTGGAACTCAGGAATAAAAAGAGAGTTTATGACCTTTGGAACAAGAGGCAGGCCACTTGGGAGGACTACAAGGAGGTCATGAGGTTATGCAGGGAGAAAATTAGAAGGACCAAAGCCCAACTAGAACTTAATCTGGCTAATGACATAAAAGGCAATAAAAAAATGTTTCTATAAATACATTAGCAACAAAAGGAGGGCTAAGGAGAATCTCTACCCTTTGTTGGGTGGAGGGGGAAACAGTGACCAAGGATGAGGTAAAGGATGAGGTGCTTCATGTCTTCTGTGCCTCAGTCTTTAGTAGTAAGACCAATCACTAGACCCCTGAGCTAGAAGACAGTAATCCCTTGTAATCCAAGGGGAAATGGTTAGCAACCTGCTGCACCACTTAAACACACACAAATCTATGGAGCTGGATGGGATCCACCCAAGGATACTGAGGGAGCTGGCAGAAGTACTCACCAAGCCACTTTCAATCATTTATGAGCAGTTCTGGCTAATGAGGNGTAAAGGATGAGGTGCTTCATGTCTTCTGTGCCTCAGTCTTTAGTAGTAAGACCAATCACTAGACCCCTGAGCTAGAAGACAGTAATCCCTTGTAATCCAAGGGGAAATGGTTAGCAACCTGCTGCACCACTTAAACACACACAAATCTATGGAGCTGGATGGGATCCACCCAAGGATACTGAGGGAGCTGGCAGAAGTACTCACCAAGCCACTTTCAATCATTTATGAGCAGTTCTGGCTAATGAGGAAGTCCCAGTTGACTGGAGGCTAGCAACTGTGAAGCCCATCTGCAGGAAGGGCTGGAAGGAAGATCCAGGGAGCTACAAGCCTGTCAGTGTGACCTCGATGCCTGGGAATGTTATGGATCAGATCATCTTGAGCACCATCACATGGCACATACAGGAGAACCAGGCTATCAGGCCCAGTCAGCATGGGTTTATGAAAGGAAAGTCCTGCTTGACTAATCTAATCTCCTTCTCTGACAAGGTGACCCACTTAGTGGATGAGGGAAAGGCTGTGGATGTTGTCTACCTGGACTTTAGTAAAGCCTTTGACACCATTTTGCACAGCATTCTCCTGGAGAAACTGGCTGCTCATGGCTTGGATGCAAGTACTCTTTGTTAGGTAAAAAACATTGGCAAGGCCAATGGCATTAAGTTCAACAAGGCCAAGTGCTGGGTCCTGCACTTGGGTCACAACAACCCCATGCAGTGCTACAGGCTTGGGGAAGAGTGGCTGGAGAGCTGCCTGGCAGAAAGGGACCTGAGGGTGTTTGTCGACTTCTGGCTGAATATGAGCCAGCAGTGTGCCCAGGTGGCCAAGAAGGCCAACAGCATCCTGGCCTGTATCAGGAATAGTGTGGTAAGTAGGACTATGGAAGTGATCATTCCCATGTACTTGGCACTGGGGAGGCCGCACCTTGAGTACTGTGTTCAGGTTTGGGCCCCTCACTACAAGAAGGACATTGAGATGCTGGAGCATGTCCAAAGAAGGGCAACAAAGCTGGTGAGGAGTCTAGAACACGTCTTACAAAGAGTGGCTGAGGGAGCTGGGAATGTTTAGCATGGAGAAAAGGAGGCTGAGGGGAGACCTTATCACCTTCTACAAGTACCTGAAAGGAGGTTGTAGCAAGGTTGGAGTCAGTCTCTTTTCCCAAGTAACAAGCGATAGGACCAGAGCAAATCATTTCAAGTTGTGCCAGAGGACGTTTAAATTGGATATTAGGAAAAATTTCTTCACTGTAGATGTTGTCAAACATTGGAACAGGCTGCCCAGAGAAGTGGTTGAGTCACCATTCCTGGACATACTAAAAGATATGTAGATTTGGTGCTTAGGGACATGGTTTAGTGGTGGACTTGGCAGTGTTAGGTTTTGATTTGACTCAGTCTTAAGGGTCTTTTCCAACCTAAATGATTCTATGATTCCCTGCTCTGAGTGTGAGATGACATTTGCCTATTAGGGAAATAGTGCTGGAGGCTGGGCTTAGTGAAGATCTTTGGGAATAAAGAAAAAGAAAATTTTTTTCTTCTAATGTTCAAGATGATAGTAGGTAAGTGTAGAGAGAATTCATGAGAACATCTATGCACATTAGTAAAAAATAACCTTTTAATCAAAATTAATGGTTTTTATCAGCTTGTATTGTTTCAGGCAAACCCACAGATTCTGAAGGTTAATGTATTCATCCTCACTTCTGAAAATTTTTGTCATTTCCTGCAACATCAAAAGTAAAAAAGATAACAATGAAAGACAGAAAGCAAAGACAAAGCAAAAGAATAAAAATCCAGAAAACTGAAAGCAAACAAGCAACCTCCCAGGGGAGCATGAAAATTCATCAGCCTTTATAGTGGCTTTTGAAAAAAAACCCCACTCCATGAAAATGCTTTGTGATGTTATTTTTAACACTCCTAAATTGGAATATCTTCTGGAATTGTATTGCAGCCATATTATATTCTTGTCAGCTGGAGCCCTACTGTTACTAAATGTGGCAAGCATTTTCCTTGCAGGTGCATAGACACTAGAAAAATAAGGACCAGACTAATGCAGTCAATATGGACTATTAAAACCAGTATCACCTCCCACACACATTGCGGCTAACCTCATGGAGGTGAAAATTGTCTTTCCTTATATAAATATTTGTTACTACAGAAATAAATGTGGGAGAGATCTGTGAATTAGACTGCCAGCATCCGCAGGTTTTAAAATAAAAGCACTGCTGAATAATGAGCAAGTTCTGTCAAGTCCTCACTTGAAAAATATGATGCAAAAAATGAAAAGGACAGCAATTCAGAATTGATACAGAAAAGTGTACAAACAGACACTGTAGGTGCTGAATACTGTTCCCAGTGAAGAGACTTAGCTGACTTGCAAACATGGGGCTACCCTATATGCAAAGGGGTTGCCAGTGAGAATTAGACATCTGTGATCAAGATTAAGCAGGTTTTCTTGAGCTACGTAAGTGTGGTGGACACATATTTTCATCTGATTCCAATATCCTTTTCTGATCTTTTGTTTCCCAGGAGATATGTAATACCTTGGCTATTGTTCTTTTCAGGAGTAAGGCTCTCCTTTTCCTTTGTAAATTTGACGAGAAAAAGGTCTTTTGATATGAGTCTTGCACACCCTTTAGATATACCTGGTTTGAGTACTGAAGACTCATGCCAGATATAATCAGAAATCACCCAGTCTAGACCTGAGAATGCCTTCAGTGAAAGCAAGTAAAGTTCCATTGACACGTGTAGGTGTGACAAATCAGTGTCATCACCATTGGTTTTTGGTGTTACATCACTGTCATGAGGAGTGCAATTCTTTTTTTTCAGCAGTTTGACAGGATTTATTCTCCTTTAACTATTCTTAAGCTAGATATGCTGCTTTAACTATTAACTGTGGGTTTTCTTACTGACCTCAAGAAAATTGATGCAAATTGCATTAGAGGAACATAAATCAAATTGTGGTTTAAATGCTTGTGCCAGTTAGATCAACAGCAGGGTTGCTGTCAACTATAGCAGGGTTGAGATGTCCTGCTTTAAAAAAAAAAAAGTTATGGAAAGAAGTCAAATAAAAAATATATCTTAATCTACTTTTTTGCATCACTGAAATATTAACCAAAAGCACCAGAGAGCCTTATGACATATGACTGACAAAGTTTTTTTCTTTCTGCCTAAACTATTAGAAAAAAACAGTCAACTGAATGTGTTAAGTCTGTTGCCTTTTGGCAAATTTACAACATGATCTAAAAGAGTGTTTGTTAAATAACCAAGAAGATATAATTTGCTAACCAGATTTGCTGACCATGTTCCGTGTTCCTGCCTGGATTCTTTTGCAATTCTGACTACGACAGAGAAACAGACACAGGGATCAAGAAGCCATCATATCAAAGCTGTTTTCAGTGTGTTGTAATTACAAATTAAATTGTGATGAATTACAGGGTCTCAGTAGATTATATTTAATCATATATATCATGGCATGAACAGAGAACAAGTCCTAAAAATCTGCTAACTCAAACTTAGATCTAAAAATATCTATAAAAATATTTATAATCAAGAATACAGACAGAATGCCTATCAACTTAATGTGATCAAAACCTCACAAGAAAAAATCCACAAAAAATTTACTAATTCACACCCGAAATGTGATAATGCAAACTGTAAAATGGGATTACATTGACTACATGGCCTTGAGAACTCCTTTCTTCTTTCTCTACAGCATTGGGGTGAATTTACTCATTCGGGTACCACTTATTACCAGGTCTGCAAGATGGATAGCACTTTCTCTTTTGCAGCACTGTATTTATGAAACCGCTATAGAAAAGGAGCTAAAGCAAGAAGATGACCCCCCTTGCAGCTCAGAAGGCAGGGTGGTACCTGCCTTGTGGCGGTGTACAAGCTTCAAAACCTACCACCTCTGCTGCTGTTATACACACATTAAGCTGATCCAACAGTGGCTCGTGGACATTGACCCTGCTGCCAGTAAGATCTGTTCCTGTTTCCACTAAGTAAAACTTTATTGTCTGGGGACAACAAGAAGATCTATAGGACAGATTTCCAGGTGTTTTGACTCTTCTGCCTTTTCAACGGTGCTCTCAGTGGATGAGAAGTGATGTAGATTCTGTTACATTTCTTTCATTGAGGTTAGAGTGTGACACTAACTAAAGAACCACGTGGAGGTGGCAACATTATGCTTTCACTGAAGAAACTCCATGAAAATCACATGGCTGACAAAAGAGGGATTAGTACAATGAAAATGCAAAATTATATGACAGTGAAGTATACTTAATGTAAAAAGTCTCTAAGAAGTTTCTTAGAATCAGAAACCAACACGTTTCCATTGCTTTACCATAATCTGACAATAAAATTCTGCATTAGACTGAAAAATAGAAGAACTTAATCTAAGATATTAACAGAAACCTTGGTCTTGACAGTCAGCTGTGATTAAATAGATGTTAGTGAGTAAAGTCTTTGACAAAGACCTCTGACAGCTAATTATTATTTCCCTTAAAAGTTTCCCTTTTCAAAACAAGGTCAATGCAGGAAGATATGTGAAAATGAATAAAAAGAATGAGTTGTCATTTTATAAATTTTTTGCTATGAAATTAAAAATATGAATTTATGTCAAGGTTATAACAGCAGAAAGGTAACACATTACATAAGCATCTTGGTTCTTTTCATGTGTGTCCACCCCCAAGTCCTAGCCCATAAGCTGCAACCACAAAGAATATCTATGTACTTTAGAATGTGGAATGAATAAGACTAACAGGGCAACACGTAGCCTAATAAGACAGAGTATGTTAGACACTGGTTATTTATTTATGTTGTTGACATTGTATATGATAAAAATGTTAAAAGATTCTCATCAACCCAATAGTCATAGTTTAAGTGATTCAAAGAGAAGGAAAACATATTTTACTTTTTTTTTTTAGGTCTTCAAAATTATATATGTGCACATGCACACACAATTCTTTCCAAATAGAGGGGTTTAATTCTGTATTCTACAAAACCGTTAACTATTTTTCACTTATATATCTGTGTATATATAAATGAATAAATCAGGTCAACTTTTACTCATAGATTGTATACACTTTCCATCAGCACCCTGAAGAAAAGAACAATACTATTTAGTAAGAGTCATAATTGGAACTATGGAATTTTTGTCAATTTTTGTGCTACCGTTAAATGCTTTAAAGAGAAATGTAATTATTACTCCTAGTAACATAAAAGATTTTGTATGAATGACAACAAACAAGATTTGGCAAGAATTCTGCTTCTCATGAAGTGAAACTCTTCCCATTAACCCTTTTGATTTAACAAGTGAAGATGTGTTATACATAATTTCAACTGTTCAATGAAAAAAAGCTTGTTACATTAAAAATGCTATTTAAAAAACATGGCAAAGTAGCAATTAAGCACTGTGAAACCTTTAAAATTACATGCCTGACAAATACTTCTTCATCTGGGGCAAAACAAAATGATAAATAATTTTAAACTAAGCATGATAAAAACTTGATTAGTTTAACTAAATATTATGACATCATATTATACTGAAATGTCAGAATGAATAGTTAAATACAACTTCTGAACAAAGATGTTAGCTGTTGACTCACTGAACTAGCACATCTACAATTAGCTGAAATTTTTTGGCAATGAAAATTTGTCTGTGATATTCGGAGTGGCATCACCTCACTTACCTAAAGTTGTCTCCAGCATAGGGGTAACATTTAAGCTAGGGTATCTAGACCTTCATTTCATTCTGTTGAGACCTACTCAATGACAACCATAACCTCCAGATGTTTATTCATTCCACTGTGGTGAAGAATATACATTTGATCAGATAATTGCATCCTAACCTCATGTGACTAGCTAATCTGATGTAATGGAGACTCAGATGTGTTACTGACATGTAGAGGTCTATTTTATGAATGCCTAAAGCTAATGGACCTACCATCCTTAATGTTGGTGTCACAAAATCTTCCAAGAAGAGATAAGTGGAATGTAGAGCAGACCAGCCTTCTTTCCTTTGTGGCCGAACATCATTACATAGTGTTAGTCATCATGAGTGACGATTGAAAAAAATGAAAATACAGATGTCACTTCCTTTTAGCGTTAGTATACATCAACCTATGAAAGTAGGTCAACACCGTCATTCACACTTCAGACATGAATATAAGGAGGAGAATGAAATGAGCTCTGGATCTTGATGGAAAAAAATACTTTCAACAGAGAGAGCATAAGGAGAAATTTCAGTGTAAAGCTATATAAAATAATTATTATCTAAACCTCTTTTGAAGTAGTTTTTCTTGGAGAGCTTTCTTGGTGAACTTTCTTCTCTTTAAGTAGTGGAAATGTTAAATTTAGGATAATACTTCACATCTCAGGCAAAACACAACTCATCTTGTCAACCAAAACAGTAAGAGGCCAGGGGTATAAAGGTCTGTCTCAGGGATAGCAAGCAATTGGCTTTTGTGTTTACTGATTTGTGCTTAAAATAAAGGATAGTGTTAGATTATAATGTTATGTTTTTAAACAAATGCAAAAATGATCTGACTTAAAACCAGAGCAAATATAATGGATTGGGATTGTATTAAATCAATGGTTACCCTGCGGGAAGCATTATACTGAAAGTTGCATAGTATTTCTCTTTCTAAATACCTTTGTTTGGAGAAAATCTATAGCTTTAAATATAAAGAAATCAATAATAAAAAAAAAGAGAATATGAAAAAAAGAAACCATCAAAAAGCATTACTAACATATCTAGGAAACAAGGTATTTCATGCTTAAACACAACCACATATTGTACAAATTTTATGTGGAATTAAATACATATGCGTGTTCATGTGTGTGAAATATGTCATCCTTTTGTTTTAAACTGTATGAAAGAGAGAATGGAAGCAAGAAAGGAAATATGTACATTCATGGAAGTAAATTAAGCAATGACTACACTAAGTCATACTTCTTTTTGCCAAGACAATAGTTTTCCCAAAGGAGAAAAAACAACTGGTACTTAAGTAACAGAGTTTTTGATGTTAGCATACTTCTTCAGACACCTCTGAATGACAAAAAAATGAGCAGAAGTGACAGACTATTCAAAATCAATAAGTACTATGTGCAGTGAAAGCTAACAAAAATGAAATAGAAGCACCTCTGCTACAGAGAAACCAAAGAAAACTCGATTGAAGAAGTAACGGCAGGCTTTAATGATTGCATTTGCATTTTGTCCACTCATACAGAATATCCTCCTGGCATCCTATTCAGTCACTGTCTGGAAAAGTACTGATGATTTTGGGGCAAAAGCTGGGTTCCATAGTTTGAAAGAATAATTTGCTTCCTGAGGAAAGAAGACTCCTTGTAAACATAAGTACATAGGACAGATCTACAGTTGTGCTTCTTTGGTGCTTATCTCTGGTGTAAGCAGAGCATCAAAGAGGGAGGGGGCAAGTAGATTTCTTAGTCCTGAAAGTTGTCTCCCATTACGATTATTAAAGATTGCTTGTAAAGAATAATTTGTGAACTGTAAGGTTACATCTATACCATTTAATTAAAAAATAAGATTGTTGTGCTGTTGTCTATCATAGCCTATTCTAGGAACTATATCAAAATAGGGAAGTTTTTTGGTCTGAGACGGTTAGGAGAGGAGAAAAATCCCAGTAGAGTAAAATGATGAAAGTCCTTCACAGCTGAAGGCTACAGCTAATCTAGTAAATTGCAGGTCTCTCAGACCGTTGACCGACAGAGAGGCCAATGATTCATGGAATAGTCCAGATCTATTCCAAACTGTTGTAGCCCCCAAAACAGGGTAGACAACAACCACACTGACTGTGGTGAGTGAGCTCCAGTCTGTGCCACCTATGAACCGTGACTGGAAATTGTTTAGGAGACCATTAGTGGGCAGTCTCTTCCAGGGACTAGAATGGACCCAGCTCCCAGGTTTGGTGAGAAAACTGTTCCAGGGACTATTCACACAGGCATACCTGGACACAGCTTTCAGGACCTGGGAGTCTGCTCTGTTTGCCTTGTCATAGTCCCCCAGTCTGCTGTTGCTGCCTTTTGACCTTTCTTCTACCACCTGGCTTACACGTACTCTTTCTGCATCTTTTCTCCTCCTCTTCAGCTCTTCTGCAATGTTTTTTTGCTTTTCCTGTTGCCTCTTCACCCTCTCTACGTGACTGTAACATTACTTCTGCTGATACTGTTTGTCGTCACTTGCCACTGATTTTTGGTTTTCATTCTTACCAGAATTGTACCACCATGTTGGGACCTGGATGATCCTGTCCTGAGCCACTCCTGTGTCTACACAAGTAGTCATTAGACCAAAGGGAAGAAATGCTCCATCTGGTCTTGTGTAAAACCACCTGGTTTTGATCTATTAGATGAGTCTATCTGAGGCAATTTCATGTTGCATTATACTTCATGTCACGTCTGGCAGGGATGCACCTCACTGGAAACCTCTGTCCTGGGAGATTATAAAAAAAAATAAACATAACAGTTCAAAGCAGTCTAAATAAGCTGGATATCTGAGCAAACCTAACAAACTTTAACAGTCATAGAAAAAAAATTCAAAAAATTCATTTCTGTGTTGCATAGATTTTGGCAGGAGATAGGCCTTTAAGTCAGCTCAGCTGTAAGCAGAGGGTTGATGATCATGCCATGCAGTACAGCTGTAGCTATTATCTGCAACTTCACATGCTGTAATCAGATGATATTTTGTTTAGATGGGCTGTAAGGTCTCTAAATTCCACCTAAGTGGACCTTTGTGATCCTCATTTTTTCACTGAAAATGGTCATATTACTGTGATGCAACAATTTATCCTATACCATAAAAACAATGCTCACAGTCAGCAGCAAGCACACTACGAGGACTGAGAATTCAGTTCTTTTCTCAGCCTTAGATCTTATTTGTGAACTTATCTAGCAGCCTGATTCATCACTAAGTTTTTCTTTTTGATTTCTGTAGATTTTGTTCTGTGTTTAAACTGTTAGATCTGCCACTTCATGTTATGGGCTTATCTGAGTTAGAAATGATAGCAGAGAAAAACAACCACAAAATCTTCAAAAAAGCTCCTTCAGATCGTACCAGTGAAGCTAAACCATACTAGGGATGCTCTTGAAATACACTGTCATCTTTACTCTACCTTCAACAAAAATGAAGGCTTAAAATGAAAATGTGTTCTTCAAATAACATACATAATAATTTACATGCAACTACATGTTTTCTCTTATCCACATAAGCCCATCTGTGCAATAAAGAATATGACAGAAATAGAAATTGGAAGGCAAGGGAGGAAAGATATCTATCTAGCACATCAATGCTCATGTAGTAGGCCAACTAAAGGGGCACATAAGCAGTATAAAATTCTGCCTGCTAGCTGCCTGGAAGGGAGTAATTGATTTGCATGAGTGATCAAAATCTCATTATTCTTCTCAACGGTATGATGAGGGTGGATGAACATCTTCTGTGCCTTGTCTGGTCCATTTCTGCTTTGATTTTGAGGTAGTATTGCAGTTGTATGCTGGTTTTATTTAAGCTGCAGTGTAAACCTGGTTTCCTTAACACAGTTCATCTCATAGCATGCCAATATGGACATAGGAAAATAAAATTAGAGAGGACCCTCCAAAGTAGCTTTCTTCAATTTATTGCAATTACTTCCTAGAAAGCCATAAGAAATCTGTTCACTGAGTTCTGACAGCCCAGACTGGCACTAAACCATAGTGTTTGGTGTTATCAAGGTGCATATCCTTAGAGAAAGCCTGAGGAGCTCTCCTTTGTTAAAACACAAAGGTTTGTGGTATCATTTTTTACCTGTCAAAATCCATAAATCCAATACCTCTCTTTCCTTTGATATTTGCCTTTCAAATCTATTATGGGAGTCTCTGAGTTTCACTCCTTGCAGGACTAGCACGAGAATCCTTTTTTATGTGATCTACAAGTGGCTGGAAACAGGAGAAGGCAGACCAAATAGTAAATTTGCATAAAAGCTTTTGGCTTTAATCGACCATTTGGTTCTACAGGTCAAAATAAAAATAATTGTTTCCTGTGTGTTACAAAATGTTCTCTGACTGCTAGAGTACAGGTAATTGCATTCCCAGAAGTAATACTGTGTATTAGCAGCCATTCAACAATTCATAGCAAAGAGCATACAGTTGTTGGAACTAGATGTAATTCTCATAGAACTGCTAGTTTTGTTTGTTGAGGTTTTTTCCTCATATATACAGTATATACGATCATATCTCAACTATTTAGAAACAGACACAGGATTCCTGAAGTTAGAGGATCCTCCATTATTCCTACTGTAGTAACAGCTTATGCTTTGATTTTTCATTTGAAATAAGCATTTATTTTTTGAGTTTGAAAACTGAATAAAAAGTAGTACTTTTTTTCCCCCTGCTGTGACTAGTTACCATGCCAGTTCTTTACTCTGACATCAAATGGAGACCTTACATCTAAACAACCAGATTTCCTAGGAAACTTGTTATATCTCGTAATGTGAGTGCTTTCAAATCACCATACAAGATCTTCAGTTTGTACAACTTAGATTTTTGGAAAGTCTTATGACCTTGAGGCAGTTCTGTTTTACTGTGTTGTACTGTAATTGCAGGTAACTTTTAAATGCCTTAAATTCTAAGAAAAAAAAATTATTACATTTTAGTTATGCTATAGTGTTTTGTATACTTATAGTTAAACACATGCAAACAGATTTGAGCTTTTTTCCAGGTAACTGAATGCTTGTTTTTTTAACTTAAATGTTGTTCTCATCAACTCTGTTTTAGCAAAACAAATGTAACCTTATAATGGAACAAAGCAAGGGTAAGGCAATAGGGTGGACTTTGTTGTTATTTTCTGTATTGCATTCCGCAGTACCAGAACAATATACTATCTAAAATCCAGAAATGTATCTTTCTTCTAAAAACTCAGAATACAGAAACTTATTGTGAAATATCAAATATTAAGACATGTTTTGGTTATACCTACACCTTTTTTTTCCTCTTTTTTTGAAAGTAATAGCAAATGTGGTCACACTGAATAATACCTTGTGCCTGAGAAACCCATCCATTAGTTTATTTATAGGTGAGTATGCCCACCTAGCTATCACTTAGTTATTTCCTTATTAAACACTATGTGGTAACACTTCCCATTTATTTCATTTTTAAATAATACAAATAAAAAATTAATAATCTCATCCTCAGAAAAGAGAGAAATGTGGTTTTGTATAACTGCCTAAAGATCTTACGAAAAATAAGGATCATATTTTACTCTGAAATAATTTTAGATGTAGCAATTTAGAATCTGAACAAAGTTCCCCCCAAAGAAGAGATTCAGATAAAATATCTTGGTTTGTTCCAATTTCTCTTTCTGAACATTGGCTTGGGACCAATTCTTTCAGGTTACAAAAATCAACTTTTTATGCATGCAAGAAACAAACAAAAACAGTCCCCTGGATATATACTGAAATGTTAAGAGTTTCTCTTAAGTAAGAGCATAGTCATAAGTTAATCATAGATAATTAACCTGAGATAGTTACTCAGTTAATTGCAAGTGTATAAAAGCCTTGAATAGTGGACTCCACTTCAAGGCTTTCAAAAGTCTCCTTGTGTTTTGTTTACCATTTCATAATATCTATCTTGAAAACTGCAAAGACAATTTTTGTTTGTTTAGTTGAAAAGATGGTCCCAGCAACATTGCTTTTGATCACTTCATCCTTAGCATAAGCAAGGTTTTTTTCAGTAATATTTGGTATAGATGTAGGTAAAAAAATTCACCATCAAAAGAGGTACCCTTAAAAACTGTGAAAATTAATCTTTGACTGAAACAAAGGCAAGAAGAAAAATTACTACATGTAGTTTTCAGTAGCATTTAAATTTCTGAAGACTGATTTATTTGGAAAAAATAATAATTTTGGTGTTACCTCTGTTAGCAGTTAAACAGTATACATAACTGCTCCTTTCCATTTTGTGTAAATTTTTGAACTCTTGAGATATCATATTTTATAATGCTTTATCTAGTATCATACAAAAACCTTAATGCCTAACCTTTTCAGATTCCCTAAGGACGACAGGTACAACTAACTTTCTGCTTGGTGTTGAGAAAACCTACACACATCGTCTTGATGTCAAAACTCTGAATCATCAGCTGCCCACAATCTACATTTATTCAAAACACCTAGAGTTTCATAAAAACATATTATGCTCACTCATATTATAGGACAAGATGATCCCAGGAAAAGACTTTAGCTAAAGTTAAATCTCTCTTGAGAGGTGGTGCCTTATGCCCTGTTATTCTTCTAGTTGTTTCTTGATGATAAGAACTACATATTCTGTAAGTCCTCTGCTGTCTGGATGACAGTACCAACTGACATGAGACAAGCAAATATACCTACTTGTTTTGTAGAGGAAAAGAAAGGTTTACTTTTTTTGCAGATATTCTACCCATGCCAGGAATTTTACATGCCTGTTTGTTGGTTTGTGGGTTTGATTTTTTTTTTTTTTAATATTTCTTATTTCATTATGGCTGCAAAAATGAAATAGTGGGTAATGCCTGTTAGCTAAGAGACAAAGAAACAGCAGGATAGGTACCATGATGCATCGACAAAAATTTCCTGCAATTTAACAGGAAGAAGAATCCCGTTGGCCAAGATTTTCCATGCAATATTTTCAGTACCTAATTACTACCATGTAGTTCAGTGCATTCTTCAAATTAAAATCTAAAGCATATGACCTTCTGCTCCTAAACACTGTGGCAGTCTTTTCTGACTACAATTTATAGGACTCAACTTCCTAGAGCATCAGGAATCTTTTTTAGGGGTTTCTTTCTGTGTAAATCTCTACTGAATTGAGTTGACCATAAATGGATGTGAGCAAGATATGTTTCTTTTCTAGAGTTTCAGACCATATTGAAGGATAGAAATTCCAGTTCCTAAGTAAGTCACACTGTTTTCATATGGCTTGCATTTCTATCTAAACTTGCCTTCGTCAGAGACTTCTTTGTCCCTCCAAACGTTAACCTCACATTGTCTCCTGGATAGTATTTCACAACAACATTTTACACATACAGACGCAACCAAAAACATGCACTAAGTGACATTGAAGGTCCCCAAGATTCTTTCACTAAGTTGCCTTAAACATTTCCCATTCTTGTCTCAGTGAACACAGATGAGGGGTGTAGCTACTCTTTTTCAGAACAAAATACTTCTTTTTGTCTTTTAGACCTATTTTCCTAATTAATGATGAATACTAAAGGAAATATGTCATTTTTGAACCTCAGTGGTGTTATTATAAATGTTTCTGCCCCTTGGCTGACACTGGAAGCAGATGGTAGGCTGACAAGATATATTTAAGTTCTGAGTGCCTTGAAGGAAGTAAAAGTAGTAAACAAAGGCAATTTGAAGTGTGGTGAGTATAAATCATACCTTCATTAGCATAATTGTAAAACTAGGTGTTGATTCTGGAAGAGAAACTTCTTACACAGGAATCTGTACTTGATATGATAATATGTACTCTGCCAAAAAGTGTCCAGTGCAAATCCTTTACCAAAGACCCCAAATGTCCCATGCCTTACTCCTTCCTATGTTCCATTCCTTACTTCTTTCTGAGTCTAAAGAGCAAGGGTGTGCTGCATCAGACCAACAGTCCCTTCAGCCCAGTAGCCTCTTCTTGACAATAAATAAAAGCTGATGTTGAGGGAAAAGTGTAAGAACAGGGGAATAATTTGTGATATCATCATTTACTCTGCCACCTATGGTTTATGTATTTCATAATATTGGTGGACTTTTCCTTCCATGAGCCTGATAGAAACCACTGCAATCTGCTGTTACAATCATACACCTCTTGGAAGACAACCTCTGTCACTTCTTTTTAGGTCTGTTGCATAGACAGAGAATAATAAGTGTATAGGATCTGAAATTCTCTGTGAAAATTCCCAACTGTCACCTTTAGCTACAAAGAGAAATCAGCTTTGGCTGGGTTTCAAGCATAGGTACTTCAATTAGTTATCTGAGGGTATGAATTTTGAAGCTGACATTTGCTTTTAGAAGATAGATTACTGCCAAGTGTTGAGTAGGCTGACAGGGGGCAGTCAACAAAAGAAACAGAAATAATATTTTTTACTGTTATAACAGTAGGATATATGCCCCAGAAAGGCTTTACCAAGAGATCAAAATATTTTGCAAGGATATGACTAGCAGCAATAAAAGCCAGGTTCAAATTTGAAGTTGTTGCTACTAACAGACTGGATCAAGTCTGAAATCAGAAATCCAGAAAAATTAACCTAAACGTTCCATTATTCAATAAGAAAGTTTTTTTTTGCCTTTTTCAGACTGCTGTGGTTTTGGCCAGATTGGCCAATCAGAATGACAGGTGATCCTCCCCTTCCTCTCTCTAAAGAGAGGAGAGGAAGACATAAGGAGATTTATGAGTTCAGAAAAAAGAACTAAACAACTTTAATGAAAATATTAACTAATAATGAAAAAATACATAATAATAAAATGAAAAAAAAAAACCAATATATACAAAACTGTATCCAGCTCCCAGGATGACGATCACATCACCAGCAGGCACAGGGAAAGTCCCAGACTGGAGTCAGCGATGGACAGGAGCTGAATTCTGGATCTGGAGCCAAGAATGCTTAGATCGGGATCAAAAGCCGATGAACAGACAGGACCTTCCTCGGACACTGGCCGTTGAAGAAAGAGAGTTGACCCTTTGATCCCTTAGCTTTTACACTGAACATGATGAAATACCCTATTGGTCAGTTTTGGGCCACCTGTCCTGTCCACTGCTCCCTACAGGTGTGATCCCTCTATGCCTTTCCGCTTCCCACCCTCTAACAGGGCAAACAATGAAGTTAGCTGATCTTGGTTGCAATAAGTATGAGCAAGAGCTTCCCTGCATACTATTCCTTGGTATAACCAAGTCTTATCACTCTGAGAGTGAACAGTTTCTGAACAATATGCTGTTAATTTCAGAGTTTACTCAGTTAGAAGAAGCCCAGCTAAAAAGTAAAATTACAAATCAGAAAGTGGGTTCTGTTTTACCTCAAACCATGACACAGACATTATTCAATTAGCTTAAAAAACAGTATTTCCATTAATGGGAGAAAAACCCAAACAGGATAACACCTAGTAACTAGGTCCTCACATAATTATGAATTTGTAACATTTCACTTGATATTTAGGCTTATCAGTTCTTGCTGGGTAGCAAAGCCCAGTTTGAACCAAACTCTTGGTATGGTATGAGTTACTTCTGCTCACTTCCTTACACTTACTCCAGTCATGCCTTCCCTCTAGCTGTTCCTTGTTCTGCTCCTTCATGTTAGCCATGCTAGATAGCCCAGCAGAGACACAAAGAGATTTTTATTTTATATCTGAGCAAATGTGGGATTCTTCTGAATACAAAATACAGCCTGGTGCCACATTAAAAATTCTGGGTTTTGATCAAATGAAACACACATAGACAAGAGTCTTGATTTCTTTCTAAGTTCTCACCACTGAACCTCCATGCTAAAGGCACTTTGAAGGTACATGGCCGCTTATCCCATGTACCTTTAGACATGGATACGGGACTAGATTCTTGAACAAAATTACAATTAGAAAATTTCTTCTATTTCTCCTTTTTTTGATAATTCCTTTTTTGATAGCAATGTCTGGCAGACATAATACAAAACTAAGCATACAAAACTGACACTTCAGGACTATATTGCTCCCGTCATGTTCATTCTCTTGTCATGAACAGATTGCTGTGTTTTTTGGGTTTGCCTTTGGAATTCTTGTTGGAGAGAGTAGAGAAATCCTGGAAGCTTTGTTTTCATATTAGACCAAGTCTAATATGAAAGCTGCCAGGTCTACACAACAATACTTGGTTGCTATTCACTCATTACTCTCTAGATCAGAACACATACATGGTTTATTCATTTATTTTTTATTTAGTTTGAAAACTGTGAACATTTATGTTTAAGAAAAAAATGTTAATTATATCTGTGTCGTGGTTTTGGCCGAATTGGCCAATTGGAACGACAGATGGCCCGCCCCCCCCTCTCTCCTCGGAGAGGAGAGGAAGAGATAAGGAGATTTACGAGTTTAGAAAAAGAACTAAACTACTTTAATGAAAGAAAAAAAGAAAAAAAATTAAGGAAAATAAGAAATAATAAGGAAAATTAAAAAAAAAGTATACAATATATACAAAACCGTATCCAGCTCCCAGGATGACGATCGTGTCACCAGCAGACACAGGA
>VXBO01000559.1:133836-176853 GCA_013400135.1 Rhinoptilus africanus
GCTCTGCCACCCTCAAGGGAAAGAAGTTCCTCCTCATGTTTAGGTGGAACTTCCTATGCTCAAGTTTGTGCCCGTTACCCCTTGTCCTATCACTGGGCACTACCGAAAAGAGCCTGGTCCCATCCTCCTGACACCCACCCTTCAAGTATTTATAAGTGTTGATAAGGTCCCCCCTCAGCCATCTTTCTTCCAGGCTAAAGATACACAATTCCCTCAGCCTTTCTTCATAAGCGAGGTGTTCCAGTCCCCTCATCAACTTGGTAGCCCTTTGCTGCACCCTCTCCAGCAGTTCCCTGTCCTTCTTGAGCTGGGGAGCCCAGAACTGGACACAGCACTCCAGGTGGGGCCTCACCAAGGCAGAGTAGAGGGGGAGGATGACCTCCCTCGACCTGCTGGCCACACTCTTCTTGATGCACCCCAGGATGCCATTGGCCTTCTTGGCCACAAGGGCACATGGCTGGCTCATGGTCATCCTGTTGTCCACCAGGACTCCCAGGTCTCTTTCCAAAGAGCTGCTCTCCAGCAGATCAGCCCCCAGCCTGTACTGGTGCAGGGGGTTATTCCTCCCCAGGTGCAGCACCCTACACTTGCCCTTATTGATTTTCATAAGGTTCCTCTCCGCCCAACTCTCCAGCCTGTCTAGATCTCTCTGTATGACGGCATAACCTTCCGGTGTGTCAGCCCCGCCCCTCCAGTTTTGAGTCATTGGCAAACTTGCATTTTATTCCTTCATCCAGGTCACTGGTGAATATAATGAAGAGGACTGGACCCAGTACTGATCTCTGGGGAACACCACTTGTCACTGAACTCCAACTAGACTCTGTGCCAACTCATTAATAGTTGCTCATAAACTAAGCAAAAGAAGCAACCTATTTGCATTGTATTATGCCTGCGTTACAATTGTTGCCCTTAAAAAGGCAAAATCTAACCCGAGACTAATTGTGCTGTGAAATAATCAATTTAATTATCTGAAAAAAATAGGGAAAGAAACTGCTCTTTGATTCTCATATGAAAACTTTTTCTACCTAGATATGTAACTGATAAGAGTTATAAAATAGCTAGAACTATTTATTTTTTGCATATTGTTCGCTAAACGTAAAATAAGGCAAATTTATTTTAATGAGAATTTTAATGAGAATAAAAGAAGAACATTGAATACGTAGATTACTTTTATTATGCAAGCATACATGTACATTTATATGCCAATTTATGCTACTTACCAGCTTGAACTGTAATCTAGGGACTTTACTAAAAGCTGGAAGAAACCTGGGTTAAAGACCTTGTACAATGGCTGCAATAGCTTCACTTCCTGCAGAAGAAAAAACATTTTACAGTCTATTAATTAAGTTAAAAGTTTAAAAAATCTAAGACTAGAGGTAAGATCGATTGAAAAGGTCAAAAATGTGTAGAACCAAAGCACACATATGCATGTAAGACAAAATTTTGTCCTGAAAATGGGGCCTCTGACATATCTATACACCACAAAGAGACTCCAGTTAGAAACCTGACCAAGGTGTTATGTCCCTATGATTTTGAGTAGAAAAGGGTTCCCCATACAGTTCCAGAATACCTCAAGTCAAACTCACATAGCTGTTGATGTTTCGTACTTCACTACACAGTACAAGCATGATGTGGATTAATTTTCTATGTGTTGATGAGTAGCCTTCAAGTTGAAGGAAAGAAAAACATTATTAGAAAAGTTTTGCTGTTTGTTGTTGGACTTAGGGAGAGGGATTGAAAGGCATATGAAAGTCAAAATTTGGTTTTCAGAGGGGCTTGTATGCAACTGAACTAGAACCAACATTTCTCTGAGGATAGTTCTCACTTAAAAGTCACTTTATTTTCTTTTGCTGTAGTCATTACATAACTCAGTCATTGAAAAGCGCCAATAAACTGTAATAGACTTAAGAACAGATTACAGAAAAATACTTGAGTGACAGAATGCTTTGCTTCAACTGGTCAAAGTACTATTTAGTTAAATAAATCTTGACAGTCTGGGAAAAATACATTGAGAAAGTAGCAAAGTTTTTGAGATTGGAACAAAGCTAGTTTGGCTAATAAAATTTTATGTGATTATCAATGTACTCAGGCTTTATGTGTCAGATAGAGAGGTTTTGTTGAGAAACAACTTTTTATTGGAAAGACTCAGTAAACAATCATGCCATTTTTGTTTTGAACTGCAATTTTGGACTGCATTTAAAACAGGAGCTAAAATAACTAATGTTTAGAGCTACTTACATGTATGGCTGTATATTATGCTGGTAAATTGCATCTTGTTTGAATCTTAGTGTCTTAGGGTCAGAAGGCTACATGATCATTTACTTGAAATGTTTTAAATAATCATTTATTAAAAACATCTCTGTTATATGCTTTCTCAATTTTTATAAGAAGAAATATCTTCTGTGTGCATATAACTTCTGATTTGTGTCATTCAATCATATGCACCATATTCTCTGTATAGAACTTTTACCTTCATAAGAAAAAGTCTGCATTTTTTAGGTGTATTAAAACAAAGAAAGCTTTTGCAGCTTCAAAGCCTCATTGTGTTCTTCTTTAAAATATCAGCCAGAACTATGCTTATTGCAAACTAAACAAGTGAAATATAGTTAGGAGAATATCCCAAAGATCTCCTCTGCTCAGTCATCAAGGTTGATTCCTGTAAAGGAAAAATCATCTGGATGGAAGAACTGGCTTCCCTGAAGTCATGGAATCATAGAAGCGGTGAGGTTGGAAGGGACCTTTAAGATCATCAAGTCCAACCATTAACCTACCCTGACAAAAACCCCTTCTAAACCAATAGTCAATAGCAAACATCCTCTTGACAGGACTATGACCAAGATTTCCACAGAGAATACTGTATTGAGGTAAAATAGGACTTTTTTGAAGCAGCCTTGACCCCCAAACTGCATGATTTTGACTAGTCAACAAACCAAATCTGACAGTTCTGAAAATCTCATCCACAAATCACAACTGCAACACAAACCTGGCAAACTCATATAAGCACATTTAAGTGAATGTCTCCCATTGAAGAGAGATCCAACCCCAAGTTAAAAAGGAATGAAAACCTGTCAGTGCTTAATAATGTCTAACTTTTAGGTCCACTCTCTAGCTTTGAAGCCTAGGCATCTCTAGTAGTTTTCTAGTCCCAGTTATATAAACTAGAGCCTGTTAAGATAACTAACTGAAAATGCTGTGGGATAAATGTCCCTTCCTTGCATCTCAGCACTTTTTTGAGCCTCAGAAAGGTTCCTTTACACTCAGGGTTTACACCCTGGAATTTCTCAAAATCTTTCTTTGAAAATGGAGACAGATGGAGCCTAGGAATCTCCTCTACCTTATGAACACCTTATTAATAAAACACCTCTCAGTCTGAAGCACTAGATTTGAATACAGGAAAAAACATGTACACTTCCCTCCTTTGCCCTGATCTTAGCTTTCCCTTCACTGTAGAGTACCAAAAATCACAAGCTGGAGCCCATTCAGAGAGAAGATATGTTGTTAATTCTACGTCCTTCCTTTGAAGCAATTCCACTCTGCAAAAGAGTAAAAATATTGAATGTGTCAGAGATCAAGAGCGTGTGCAAAATTGACTAAGCTAACAATTAGGGCATTTACCTGTCAAGGGAAATTCAAAGGCTCTGGTTTATGGTCTCACACTTTTATCGTTCATCTGTACAGTCTTTCAGAGTTAGGGATAATAGGACAGGACTTGTTTAACCCAGGAGAAATTATAGCAATTTTACAGTCTCTAGCAAGTTAACATTAGCAAATTGTGTGCATATCAAATGTTTATGGGATTAAATACATTGTTCAGTTAATGATCATTGTTGGCAGCAGACACAGAATAAAGACTGCTTAATGGGTGTAAGTAGCTCCTGCTGACCAGCTCCGTGAAACATATGTGGTGATGACAACCCTCAAGTGCAAATAGGCATATGCATAATTTTTAGGACCTAAAATGCCTAATGGGGAACCACACCAGAGAGGATAATTCTCACAATTATAAACCTATTATGCGAACTTTGCATAAGCAAACCTGAGAGACGTAAAAGCACTTATTAGGAAGAGTCTGTGAATAAACAGTAGCAATGACTATAGTTAAATGTCTCCCTCTTCTTGCTTTCTTCCTTTTTCTAGCAGGAGCCATCTAATGATGTATTTTTCATGTGTTTTGCTAAGACACTTCATAGTATAATTGCTAGTCTATGTTTCAGCACCACAATAACTGGCACTGCTCTTAAATTCAGTGCCCTTCTTGGTGTCCTAGATGTCCTACTATTTAAAATGTCATAGTAAGTCTATTTCATAAAATCAGAATCATAGAATCGCAGAATGTTTTGGATGGGAATGAACCTTTAAAGAACTTCTATTCCAACTCCCTTCACGTGGTTAGGTACATCTTTTACTAGATCAGATTTTTCAAAGGCCCCATCCAACCTGGCCTTGAACGCCTTCAGGGAGGGAACATCCACAGCTTCTCTGAGCAACCTGTTCCAGTGCCTCACCACTCTCATTGTAAAAAATTTCTTCCTTATATCTAGTCTAAATCTACCCTCTTTTATTTTAAAACTGTTGCCCCTTCTCCCATCTCTGCAGGGCCTAGTAAAAACGTCTCTACCCATCTTTCTTCTAAACCCCCTTTGTATTGAAAGGCTGTAATAAGATCTCCCCAGAAGCTTCTCTTCTCCAGGCTGAGCAACCACAACTCTCTCAGCCTTTCTTCAGAGGAGAGGTGTTACAGTTATCTAATAATTTTTGTGACTCTCCTCTGGACTCACTTCAGAGACCCTTAAACCTTACTCTATCTGTCCAATTCAGGGAAAAACATATTACTTCTGAGGAGAGAACTTAAGTATTTGAGCTAAAGATGTAATTGGTGCTCAGATATTTGCAGAAAGTTATTGTGAAATTGAGATGCAAACATAGATATGACATTTTGAAAACGTGTGGGAATGCTTTGTGTCAGCTTCATCATTCAGATGCATTTTTAAAAGTTAAATGCTGTTGTACATTTCTAGTATGTTTATATGTATGTTTGCATTTTGTGTTTTGTATCTTTATGTACGACAGTCAAGATCTGATATAACAGGATCTTGAAGTTAAGATGCAGAATTATGTTTAGGCTCTTAATAAATAGTTGTGGTTTTCAAGAAACATTCGTTACACAGAAACCAGTAAGAGATACTGGCTCCTCACACCAAAATATGTAGGAATCTAAGTAGCATTTTATGTAAAGTATTTGTAGAACATTTTATGTAAATTTTAGAAAATTGTCCCTCTTAGAACTACAAAATGAGTTGTATACTTAAATCAGCTTTAGATTAAACTGTTTAAAAACATTGAGCTGAGAAAATCAAAGCTAGGTGATGTCTATATCAGGACGATCATGCACTGTGAAAAAGTTGTAATAATGTGATCATATGCTATCTTTAGAGCAACATGTAAATATTTTCCACCTTCTATATTCAACATATGTTTCCATTCAACATATGTTTCTATGGGACCTTAAACAAAATTCACTTCTGGATTTTCCTTCAGCACCTATCATTACTGGATTTTAGAATGGAAACCTTTCTAATGCATTAGCCTAACTTTTTTGTCAAAAAAGGAGTTCAATTTTGGCACTGAAAGACAAGAACAAGTAAGATAGATGTGAAAATGTTCTGCAAGATCAGGTCCCTAATTTGACATTTTTAGTACCTGTTATTTGCAGAATACTTAGCACTGAATGACACTTCTTATGTCCAAAACTTATCTCCCACTCACTGCTGTTTGTTACTGTGACTGAGTAGCGTGTCTACCAATTAGATATCAGATCATCAAGATGAGCATTCTGAAAATAAGAAACAAATAATAATGACCATCTGTGAAGAGACAGATTAACTGACTTGACATTGGAATTTTCCATAGAATCATTCGTTTGCTTTGATTAATGAGACCTTTTCTCTCTGCTTGCAATCACATTAGTCACTCGGTATGCTCTTTCTAAATTCAGCAACGAGCAAGAATCCTGCAATCAACAGCTTTCTTCACCACATAATGATGACTTTTTAACATAGGATATCTACTCTGCACATCTCAAGGAAAAGAAAAGGGAAAAATAGAATGTGATCATGTAAAGGAAACCTCAGTTCTGTCGTATTTTAAGAGATTGTATTATCTTGACAGATTTTAACAGAGTGATTTGCACGGGTAAACAACATTTCTTAGTTTTCCTAAAAAGTAAGCTGTAAAAACACAAATGTGATCAAATTGGAACCCATTTTTAGGTATAGAACTTAGGAGATATGAATCAGCTTTCAAAGGTTTCTGCAGCCTCTCCCTCTCTCTCTTACTTAGGCAGATTGGAGAAGCTGGCCTCTAACTTAAGTGCCATGGTTAACTCCCTGAAGAGGAATGAAAAAAAAAAAAANTGGTAGAGCTGTCAGTTGTTAAAAAAAAAAAAAAAAGAGAAAAATATTTTGATCCTGTATTTTGACAATGCCATGTTTGTACAGCCGTTATAAAGAATATGTTTTGTCTATTTATTATATTATTTCTGCTATTCATGGGGCAAGATGATACAGCTTCAGTATGCAGTTGATAATGCAATTGATAAAATTTGCCTATAATTATTGTTTTTTCTTATAAACAGTGCACATGGCAAGGTAATTCTTAGACTTTGATAATTTTCATTTTTCAAAAGCTGATACATCTATACTCTCTTCTGTTACAGAACTGATGAGACAGGATATACCTAAAAATGAGAGATCTAAATAATACAGTATATTCAAGCACATACTTGTCTCCCACAGAGCCCCACTAATCTTATTTGCCAAAAGCTTTCACACTCTTGTTCAAATAATGAGCACTGTCTCAGAGCTTGATCTCATCAGGCGAAAACACAATGCACAGAAGGAAAAGAAAAACAGTCCAATATGAAATGTAAAGATAGTTGGATGTAAGAGGGAAGTCAGATTATGAAAACTTGGCAAACTATGGTAAATATCCCATGGAAAAAAATCTTGCATTACAAGAAGACAAAAAATTATTTTCTCTTAGCTTATAAGATCCCTGAGAAAAACAGTTATTACCGCAGGTCTTATTACATAGTCTCATCCTAAGACAAAGGTATCTGACTCTGAAAACATATGGAGAAATCCATAAGCATAAAATAATTTGGCTCTTAATACAGTCACTTCTTTCTTGCTTCCTTGTGAACAAGTTCATAGTAGAGCACATATAAACAGCCCTGAAGCACATATAAACAAACTCCTTTTATTCTGAGAGAGTCCCTCCTATTAGGTACCAGTCAGGGCAGAAGCCCATTTTTATTTCAGAGATAAGATGAAGAAATCTCAGAGCAAGGTTCACACCTAATTATGTTCAGGCTGAATAAATCCTTGAGGAAACTCGGTCTTTCAGTCCTGATGTTCAAAGAGTATCACAACAGCCTGTAGGTCTGGGGGCCAACAATAGAAGCAATCAGGCTGTGCCATCTCCTCCTGAAACTCAGTCCTTTGTGCGTGGGGGTTTGTGCAACTCGCTAGTGAAATTCAGGCTCAACTAAATAGTGAGGCCCACATCTGGAAAGACTAAGATAAGAGCCAGTGTCTGGGTGAGGGGGCCAGGACCTGGCCATAGAGATCCAACGGACCTAGGGCCTGAGCTCATGTTTAAGGGCTCCATGACTCTGTAGGTGTTGCAATCACAGAGAGCGAGAGTATGTGCACATCAACAGTGAGCCTCAGCCAGGGAAGACCAGTGAGACTGGGCTGTTTGTGTTTTTCTGAGTACTGTGGGGTCTTATGTGCTACCAGTAAAGGCACCTGTGCTTGTCCGTGTGTCTGGCTGTGTTAGTGTTCTCTGTGTATTGTGTGAGTTGTGTGTATCTATCTACCTCTTGGAGTTCATCTTCTCCATCGCTGCTGGATGGACTTGAAAAGGTGGGGTAGCAGCAGCATACATCAAGTTGATATAGGCAAGAACCCTGGGTCTGTGAGTATACCAGATTTGTCTCTCCTGGGCCAGGAAGGAGGAACCCATGAAGTCCTGAAGAGCACTGGATTCAGCCACTCATTAACAAAGACAGCTGGTAAGGGTGCCAGGGAATGAATGGGATGCTGGTCTATGGGCTAGTAATTCCCACAGTGATGTTCATGGCATAAGAAGAAAGGATGTTTAGTCTCTGTGGTTTCTGGAATATTTTCTGTTGTGTTTCCAAAAAAAGTCACACTGAGCAGTGAGCACTTTGAGGGCTGTTCCTGTCGTCACATCAGTCCTGTTGCCTGTTGAGGAAGATTCCTTTCTCAGATGCAATGGGTCTGCCAAGGTTTCTCTGCTTGTTCATTATGAATAGCCTGTAAAAGGATACCAAGGTGGATGAACTGTGGATGAAGCTGTGTGTTTGTCCTTTTCCTAAATGTTCTCATGCAGACTTTGAAACAGAAGAAGGCTGGTTGAAAAAAAAAGAATCCTTATGCACAAGAATTCATGCAGTCAACTGATGAAATGCAGAAACACAGTTACCATTGGAAACAAAAATTCCACTTTGAATTCTTTATACCGTCTCTTCAACACACAGCACTGAGATACTTCCTAAAGGTGAGACTATTAGCTAAAATCCATAACTCTAGTGGTTACTAAAATCACATATATAATAATGCATTTTCTTACAACCCATTATCATTTCCTGATGATACCTTCTGATGACAAAAGTCCTAACAAATCTTTCTCTTTCAGTTTCACCAGGACTTATGACATAACCAACATATTTAACCAATGTATATAATCATAACTGGATTTTATTAAAAGTAAGATTGTGTATTACAAATTTACCTTTTTGTTACACTTTATCAGACTTGACAGAAAGACAGAGATTAAAAGCTTGCCAATTTTTCTAGGAATATCAGCTGGTCCAATGAAAGATGGCATCTAACTCTATAAAACTCACCAGGACTTTAGAACATCCATCTGTTACAGTCTGGCTAGTTTTTTACATTTGGCTATGAATTTCCTCATACTTGGACATGCTTTTTAAACCTTGACCTATAGCTTTGTGGGAATCTTAACAATTATCTAAAAGACAAAGTTTAGCCTTCATCAAAATGTTCCTCAGAACAGGACTTAAAAAAGACACCTTATTAACAATCTATGGAAGATGTCTTGAATTTTTAATTTGTGTTTTGTAGCTGTGCTGTTATGATACTCACTGTCTGAGAGTTACAACGCACTTGCTCAAGTGCAATACTCGGGACCAAGACACCCATGGTTTAGTTCTGCCTTCAGTAAATCTCATAGCCTGCACATTCAAATGTCTGCGGTGGGCCCTGAGTCATCCATTCTCCCCTTGGTAAATATGACAATCATCTTGCTTCTGCAGTAGAGAAATAATTATGTTTAGACCTGGTAACTGTTGCCTGCGGGTTTTTTTGGCACACACCTTTGTTGACTGCCTTTGGAGTTTACAGGCCACGTGGCTGATTACATCTCCTCAGGAGTGAAAAAAAGCTCTTGTGGAAAGGCTGTGGGCTGCTTCTGGAAGATCATAATTTATTGTTATGTATGGTTATGGAGGCTTTTGTAGGTGAATGGAAGCCAGTTATGCTTAAATTTTGAGCTGACTGGAAGTGGTGTGGAGGCATTACTGCACGGCTGAACCTACTGCCTTTTCAGCAGGATTTAGCACTACACCAAGTACTATGGTAACTGCATAGTATAAACATCCATCTGCCTGGACTAAGCAAGCATTTTGTAAAACAACCCAAGGATTCAGTTATTCAGATATTACAGATTTGTAACCATAAATGTGAACAAAGTCAGTTCACATTTATCCACTCAAATTTATTTTTGTTGCTAATTTTTTATCTGTTATTGGGAATTACATACACCAGTATAATCAGTGGCCCAAGGATTATGGGTCTTGATTTCAATGCATTCCTATATCACATTTTTTTAATGTGGTCTTGATTAAGTCACTACCTTTAATTTCCTCTAGAAAATGGGGAAAGTAATTAGATTCTGCTTATCAAGGAGGAAGACATTTTAGGTTTTTTTTGCAGGTTTCAGATACTAATGTGAGAGAGTTCTTCTAATCACTTAATAGACTTTTATACGCTTTTTTAGTATCCTTCTGAAGAATGTATATTTCAGGCTGCCAAAAGTAATGGAAAGGAGGACAGAACAAACTAATGTTAAATAAATCTATAGGAAAAAGTGAGTGATCATGATAGTGGTGTATAAAGGTCTCTCAGCAGTGGACTGCATTCTGATATATAGGGACAAGCAGGCACACAGCCAAGGCAGGATGATGTGATACAAATGTGTGTGATGCATCAGACAGCAGGGAAGTGGTGGGAGGACAGAGGTTAAAATTCCTTGACTCCTTTCACTCAGTACAGTATATGCAAGCTTCCTCCTGGGAAGAAGTAATGTAGGACAAAATGCTCATCTAGTACAATTTTACCACTTCTTTTTATTGTATTGGATATTGCTAAACATCATTGTGTTGCACACATCACATTGCCTTTTTGTTTTTTAAATTCTATTAGTTCATTTTTTCCCCATAATAGTTGGCTGTAAGATTCTCCCTATCTGTTACTTTGAAAGCATTCCTAGTTAATCCATCCTCTATATTATTTGTAAAGATATGAAAAATTCTCATGTACAGAAATTATTTCTTAAGAATAACACTTTAATCCAGACACTCCTTGGAAATACAACTGATTATTAATCACAACTTACTTTTTCAAATTTCTTTTTGCATCCATGGAAATGGTAGAATCTAGCTTTTTTGTGCAGTTGCATAGAAGAGTGAGATGCAGTATCTTGCTAAATTGAATATAATTGGTGCACATATTCTGTCCTTTTAAGACTCTCAAATGCATAGTGTACCTGTCAGACACAGTCTGTGATTTGTGAAGTAGGCTAATTTTATTTCCCATTAATGGATTTTATTCGGTTGTTAATTTAAATTCCCTAATTACTAGCTTCATTTTTTTTCTCATGGAAAAATAATATTTAAAAAAAATCTTAGGAGTTTCGTAAGACAAGTTTTATCTCCTCTTCTTTGATTTGTGGCAAATAAAGTGATACTTTTTTTCACTTGCTTCTTTGAACAATGCCTTTTTGCCACTTCAAATCCATTTTCTCCCTTTTGCCTCTTCTCCTTTTACCTTGTGTTTTATTCACTATCTGCACACTTCTGCTAAGACTTCTTCATCTTTGTTACTAGGTCATCCATCACAGCTGCCAGCTAGTCCACCTTTTTTTGGCAGCCAGCCTCCATCTCCTCCTTCTGTTATTAGATACTTTTCCTTTCTCAAGTGCCAGGCACTCTCTACCTCTAATAGCTAATGTACTCAGCAGAAGAAAACATTATTATGGCTTAGATTATTTTCCCAAAAAACAAAATAAGCATTCTGAACCCCAGAAATTCCTGTTTATTGCCTCAGCTGAATTTCTACAATAATATGTTATTAACAGAAATAAATAAATAAATACAGTGTATTTTTGAGAAAATTAAAAATATCAAATCATAAGAATAGAGGCACTAGCTCCTGTTCAGGTAAAGTTGTCTTTGGGCAAATAGTTACTTGCATTCCCACAAGCAAATAACAATTTTCTTTGTCATCCAACCAAATCTTGTCATTAGATGCCAGGGAGACCTTATAGTTGTCTTCCAGTAGCTGAAGGTGGCCTACAAGAAAGCTGGGGAGGGGTTGTTTGCAGGGACATGTAGTGATAGGATGAGGGTCAATGCTTTTAAACTAGAGCAGGGTAGGCTTAGATTAGACATTAGGAAGAAATTTTTTACAATGAGGGAGATGAGATACTGGAACAGGTTGCCCAGAGAGGAGGTGGAGAGCTGGAGACATTCAAGGCCAGGCTTGATGAGGCTCTGAGCAACCTGGTCTAGTGGAAGATGTCCCTGCTCACTGCAGGGGGGCTAGACTAGATGACCTGTAAAGGTTCTTTCCAGCCCAACACATTCTGTGATTCTATGATTCTGTGCTGAATCCCAAATTAAACTCTTCAATACAATTAATAGAAGAAAGTTATTTTTAAACGAAAAGAACAAAAGCGAGATTTTTCTTTGGCAGCCAGACACTCAAATTCAAAGCTCAAAGAGTCATAATTTGAAAATGTAACACCGTTCAGAAGCTGTTATAACTCAGAGTCTGCCTTGCAGCCAGTGGATAGCTGTCGGTTATCATATTGCACCACAGGTTAAAAATCCACTTTTACCAGCACTCTCTAGCTCAAAAAACCCCTGAAAAAATAATCAGGAATATTTCCATTCACTTTACACCCTTTTGGCTGTCAGCCTCAAGAAACTGGTATCTCTTACAAAGTTTATTCTACACAGCAAATGAAATATGCACTTTATCATCTGCCAGCAGACCTCAAGGCTTTTACTACTCTTCCATATACATCAGGGGGAAAAGGGGAAAAAAAAACCCCTTCAGAGAAATTCTTGTTGGGTGTCCATTTTGTTTTGCAAATAAGGAGAGGTAAATAAAAATGTGTGAATCTCTTCTCTAAGAGGAAAACACTAGAAAACGTTGCTAAGATATAGGCTCTACTTTTGTCACTCACTTAATCTAAGAAAATGAGCGTCAATGATTTTTATTGCCATACTTTACATATTTTCAAAATTTCCCCTCTATCTCCCCATAGCTTATTATAATCAGTTTTAGCTGAACTCTGACATTATTCAGGGTGCTGCTGCTAAAACTGAGATGACAATTCCTTTGACTATCCTGCAAGTTTTTGATTTTGTCCACTGGTGGCAGATTAGTTTCAAGTTCATCCAGAATTGCACAAAGATTCCTCAATAGGTTAATATTGAAATATGTTCAGTATTTATCAGCTTAGATTTGCTATGCAGTGTAAGTATTCTATTGATTTAACATATTACCTGACTTTTTCCTTCCTGCATGACATGAAACATGCAAGTGTTTCATAGTCTCCTAAGAATTCACAAACTATTCTCATAAAATGTATCAATGAGATAAAATAGCTGATAATATTGCAATTTATATAATTGCAAATGAAAGGGTAAATAGTGGATAATATTGCAATATTATACTCTCTTGCTAAGATTACTCAAAAGAACTCTTTGCAGTGTAACAATAATATTGTTGATTGATTTAGAATTTGGAGTATGCTTTTTCCTTCACAACTTTTTCATCTCTATAGGTTTAGCCTGCCACAGAATGTTGTAAGAGCAAAAAGGTTCAAAGCCTGTCACTTCCAAAGTATTTTCAGTTTGTAGTGTCTGGGTGCCTGTGCAAGGTTAGCCTGATAAGACCTAACAGATAGCCTTTTATCACTCTTTTTGGTTAAATTAGATTTGGGATTGAAAACAAGTTGGACACCTCTTTGCAATAAAACTGCCTGTACACTGTCAGTGTAGCTATTGGTACATATTCCATATTAATCTGGCAAAGGCGAAGTTGAATTGCATGAACAGTAATAGAAAACAGTTGCAAGGTACTCCAGTGGACTGTTAAAAATTAAACATGCATGAAGTATTCCTCTAGTTACCACATATTCCTCGTATATACCAATCCTATATCAAGGTATAGCAGGTCCAGTGAAAAAAAATCAATAATTCTTAAAACTTATAAGTTGGTATTCAGAAAATTGAGCAATGCTTCTCTCTCTTTTCTATGTGGAGACAGAAAAATGCTGAATCAGGCACTGCAACACCTTTGTACTGAATCCACTCACAACACTGATTCATGGGCTGAAGAAGTTCTGACAAGACAGAACAAAGACCACAACACCTAGGAAGCTAAGACTTTTATTATACTCACAGTGTGGGTAAACATATGGCTATATATGTGTGTGTGTGTGCACATTGTATGTGTAAATGAAGGTGCATTTTCTTCGCTTGTGGCACTCCGGGGTCTGTAATAGAAGAATTTTTAGGATGTTCTGACAGAACTCAATAAGTGGTTTGGGGTTTAATTTGATGTAGCATCCATACAGACAACATAATTTAAACTCTGGCAGTTCACTAACTTTCCCTTAAGACTCACATGAAAACATTTTCTTCCTCTCTGCCTCTCTTACGTGTTTGACACGATAAAATAATGTATAGCTTTGGTATTTAAGGTTTTAGTACAGCAGTGTAAACCTCCTTGTTAGCAAATACATGAAGCTGCTTGGCTGTCTCATTCAAGACTTCTTTGAGCAACAACTTTTAACTAGGAGCTTAAGGCTATAAATGGCTTGCATAGTTCTGTGGCACAGATATATTAACATTGACTCTGTCCTTGGTAATTTTCTGAGACCTCTTACTGTGGCATTTTTATGGAGATCTAAATCACTCGTATATTCTTCTTTTCACTGTATGTTTTTAAAGTAAATTTCACTGTGAAAGCAGCAAGATTGGAACATGTGGACCTTTTTCTTTAAATAAAATCTGATAAGGATAAGTAATGAGAGGAGATAAAATTCTCACGTCTGACCTACTGCCATGGTTTGCCCTAATGATGAGACCATCTGAAGGATGATAGCAAATTGCTCTTCAGTCCCACTCTGTGTTCTTTTCCTTTTGTGCTGAGAAAACCAACTAAGTTGTTAACAAATGCAAACTGTTACAGTATTTATTTAATTTTTTATTCGTTTTCTGATGTGGAAAATTGGGCCACTAGAAACCAGACTGCGATCAATGCATTTCAACATGAAGCATGAAGCAGCCCTCTGAAAGTAGTATCTCTTATTTAACATTTTGAGCTTAGTAGTGGAAAGCTGATGTCTACTTTTAGAAATCTGACCACTAAAAATCTCCGATTTTAAGCATAAAAACATTTCCAGATGTAAAGATTGCCAAGAAGCAATCTAAACGTATGTGACACAGCCTTTGAATGCTGATGTCAAGTCTCTGACCACCATTTAGAAAAGAGTTACATTGATAATATGCCTCTACTTCTTAAAAGAGGGAGCTGGTGAAAGGACTCTTTTCTTCTCAACTTGTAATATCTATTCTTGTCCTTCACTAAAAAATTAGATAAGAATTCATTAAACATGATTAAATACTATCCTAGTGCCAGAGAGTCTCTTGCTGGTTGCTTATCCATTCTCCAGATGTGAGGCACAGAGTGGAAGTTTCTCCCGGATCAGACTGACAAAGCCTGCAAGGATTATTTTTTTGGAAGCTATCTGCCTTTATTTGCAGTGCTATATTTCCTAGAATCATCTGAGAACCTGCCTGTGAAGCAGATGGTCTTCAATCTCTCCTTTTCTTTTTCCAGGGCACATTTTGACTTTGGTTTTTGCTCTTTTATGGTAGCGCTTCTGTTTTACTACAGGAGAGGAGAAGCTCCCTGGCCCAAGGAGTGTGACCATCCTGTGGTCAGCGATCACAGTGGACTAGAGTCACTGGTTTAGGATGGCATCTCCCAGGGCTCTGTTCCTAGTTATATAAATAATCAAGCTCTGTGATTTCCTGAGCTCTGTGAAGATTTCAAAACTTTGTGTAGATGCTGGGGTGTTACATGCTCAGAGAAACCATTGGGGTATAATCAGTGCTCTATCCTTCATGGATTTCCATTTTTATGAACTATTTTATCATCTTTTTATTAGAAAGTGATTTCAATGTTGCCCTTTCATATCTGCTACCCTGAGGGCAGCAAGATGAAAAATATTCAATGTTATCCTTCCTCCTTAATAAAAGAAATTGGATATTTTGTTTGTAAGTGGGAAACAATCTCAGTCCCAGGTTTCATTTTGCTGTGCAAAAGAAAATATAGTTTGATATGTAATAGAAAGCACATCTACTTTTACTTTTTTCCCATGAAAAGATAAAATATATGATTTGGTTGTTTTGGAGGTTTTGAACTGGTGAGTTTTTATCTGGATTTTAAGGTACATAACCAAGATCTGTAGTGTCTAGAAAGAATAAAAGAAAGAAAACTGTACTGAAATACAGATAACATGTAGTTGGCTAGAAATTATTTATGTTTACCTCCTGAAGTGATTTATAATTTAAGGTTGCTATAATTAATTTTTTCTCAGTACCTACAGGTTTTAATGGTATGTTCTTTTCTAATGCCCAAACTGTCATGTATCTTTCCAGTGCAAAATGACTTAACAATGTGAATTATTTTCTTGTAAGTGGTATCAGCTTTAAGAAAACATGCAAACCAACTTAACCTATAGATAATAGCATATACAACAGAAATATTAAAGACTATAATGCAAGAAATGCCTGTTATTACTCATTGCAAACAAGTAGGATTTTGCTGTTGTGCTTCTGTGATTCTTAAGGCTAGTTGTAGAACGCTTATTAAACTGTCTCCACGCTGTTTGTGGAAAACCTCATCTCAATCATCAATTTTGCTCCCTGGATGTATAGGCCTACCAGGACTTGTCCTTCGCAACTTGCACATTTAATCACTTGTTTTCTATCCCATCTCATCTGCTTGTGTGCCAAGTGCCTTTCCAAGGTGGCTTAGAGCTGCAGTTCTATTCTGTTCATGGAGAATCACCAAGTCAAATCTTTCCAGGCTGTATGCAAGGAGTGAGATTTGGACAAGTAATTTCAGTGCTATAAGAAGCTATGGCTGCACAGAAATCCTTTTAAGCAACTCAGCTTTAGCTTTTGAATAACACACCATGAATTTTTTGTCCAAATAGTATATGTCACAAGACTATCTAAGCAAGTGAAAAATCTATCATAGATAACTTACCCCATCTTTCCCTTAAATATCCAAAGTAAACTGAGTGACTGTGTTTTTTATACCTTTTTTTGTTTTGCTTGAAGGATGAAAAATGTAGGTATCTTCAAGATAATAAGGATTTAGAAAGCATTACAGTCTACAATAGCCTTAAAGAGCTTACCCCCAACTACTGTAAAATGTTTCAAGTTCTCCTTCCTGCCTGAGTCTTTCACAAGTATCTAGGAGAGAAGTGTACGGAAGAGTGGAAGTGCTATTGAAAACATTTAAACTTCAATCAAAGATGACACTAGATTCCATTCCTGAGAGGTGTATGCTGTTGTGTGAACATAAACATAAAGATTTTGCAAGTATTAGCAATCTCTGGGTTTGAAAAATTCACTTTACTTTATGGCCACTGCGTAATAGCACGTTTGCACAGATGGGTCTGACCTCTAGACATCTGAGGGATCAATGTAGTAAAGAAAGAAAAACACAAAAATAAACCAGACTATGCTAGTGATATACTAAATACGTGTATTTTCAGGACCTAGCTCTTAGTTGGCTAAAAAAAAACAAACCAAAAAACCAACAAATAGCCCCAGCTCTATGTGCCATAAACCCAACAATATTATTGGAGGATCTTAGTTCAGTTCAAGTTATAGACCAGTTGTTGAACCCCTCTGTCTTTAAATTCTTCTCTCATTCTCATTTGTGCAACTATATCGAATAAAATAGGGTCATGTGGGCATATTTTCTATTCACAGAGTCTAAATCTATGAGTAGAGAATAAAAGATCTCAGTGCATTTGAGGACAAATCTAGGCTGTAGGATATTTATTGTCTGCTGATTCTTCTTGTAGTTCTTATGGCCTGGAATCTTGGGATTTTTTTCTGTTTAACTACATTCACTTCATTTTATTTCAATTCATTTATCCACAATATCTTGTTAAGATTACGTGGTGACCTCCAAGGCAAAAAGTCTGAAGGTTAAAGCTATACTAAATCCATGTAAGAAGNGGGAGAAGGGGGGGGGGGGGGGGGGGGGGGGGGGTGGTGGGAAGTCTTATTTTGTATTTTAAGGGAAAAGGAATTATGACCACAGTTGGCTACAGTTATAAATTTTCAGGTATGTTAATACTTTCAGGTGATGAAGACATAGTTGGTAGTGATGCCTTAATACAAAAGATTATTTTAATAGCAGATATGATCGTGGTGATGAAGATTTTCTACATTTGCCTTGATCTTTAAACAGTTCTTCTACTTTACTAGTCAGTAAAGACAAATTTAACATCTGCGTTATCTGTTTATCTTTATGTATTAATTTCATTTTGTCTAATAAAATGTTATAATCTGATCAGTGTTCCAGTGATTGAAAGTTACTGATGTTAAAGTACTTTTTACTACAGTCTCTGAGTTTAGTAGTTTATAACATGCTGTTCATTATCACTTCATGACTGCTAAACTGCATGAGGCAGACTTTTTATTGCTTCTTCTATTGACAAAAATGCACTACAGATGCCTTATATTTTAATGGTGTTTTAATGATGGTTATAATAGTTAGCATGCCATGAATTTATGTCCAACACAGATTGCCTCAGCAGTATAATTAATAAGCACACAAATATACTTGGGCAAGAGACTTCCGGACTCCCATAGAAACTATCACTTACAAATTGCAGCATGCTAAACCAGAACTTTCTTATTTCTGCTTGTCATACATGGAAAAGAGTTTTCATAATAAACTTCAAGTCAGTTTCAATTCCAGTTAAATTTCTACCTATCTTACATTTATCAAGTTTCCTCATCATGCTCTTTACCATAGAGTCAATTTTAAATGCACAAAAGCAGACCCCTGCCTTCATCATGAAACTTTTTACAAAACCGACATATGAGACTCCTACAAAGTTCAGTGTATCACAGCCCAGTTTCCTCTGCAGGCTACACACAGAGAGCAGCTTTGGTCCCATTTTAAGAGATTGGACTTCCTGACCTCCAGAGGTCCTGCACCATTTTTGGTGCAGGATTTTGTGAAATACCAGAACACTAGTGTATAGGTGTTCTCAGGAGTGTGAGAAAGAATTAAATTCAAATTCCTACAGATTTTTTATTTGGGTCATAAACTTTGATTAACGCTTTCTTATGGCTGGGGCATCTGCAAGATCTCTCCATGTGAGCTCCCCGAGTTTTTCAACAGCATGAGAATTTCCACTGTAAAGTCTCCCTCAGAGCAAGCAGAGGAGATGTGTTTCCTCAACATGAATCCCTGTTTCATGAGATGTTTATCAGTGTAATTCCCAATGTGAAGCTTCTGTTGAGTTTAGATGCTATCAGGTTCAACAACTGGCCTACCCAAAGATGCATCAACTTCCTCCCTCTTCCCCTGAAACGCTGACCTCTCCTGACCACGTATACCTCGTTCTCTTGGGAAGCCTGGATAAAAATGAAAAGGAATAAGAGGACCTATTCAAAAGTATCTTCAATAAATTAGTCTTAAGAATGGTGCTCTCTGCATTGAATTTTATTGCCTACTGCAGCTCATGCCTAGGAATGGGAACTTAAAAACCTAAAATTTCTAAGGATTGCCTTATTAATTGTCAAGCAGGTGGCAATGGAGTAGAACAGTTTATGTTTTGTTATAGATCTAATCAATAGTTAATTTGAATGAATTCAGGGCAGGAGAGAAGACACATTTTTTGTGGTTAACATTTGATTAACTGTTTTTGCTTGGTTCTCATTTGGTGCTTTAATTTTCCACAATCAAAGCACTTAACTGTCAGGATGACAGGTGGTTGTAGAAACTAGAAAAATAAATAATTTAACCAGTCATTTGGGCTTATCTGTGCATCTCTGGAATATCTGACCTCAGAAATATTCCCTTTTCCAGCACAAAGAACCTGGAAAGATGAAGCAGTCCAGAACAGGCACAGTGTACACTGTTTCTCAGAGCTAGTTTCACACTACCTGCAAAATCTGCTTTATCCTTATCCAAAGTTTGAAGCTGTTCTTTAAAATAACAACTGGCCGAATAACTTAATGAAAATGAGAATGAAAATGAACTTAATGAGAATGAAAATGAAGTTAATGAAAATGAAAATGAAAGACAGTTTTCTCATGTAATCCAGGCTTTTGACCCGCAGTATTTCTTCACTTTCTACAAAATAGGGTTTCACAATCTCACCAAGTTAGGGTTTTTTTCTTTTAAAGGAAGGAAAAAGAAGACACTTGTTTCTCAAAGGCCTTCATTTTAGTGCAAGGAAATGTAAACATTGGCCAGGAATTCTGAAGACTGAAAAATCTATGCCAAAAACTCCTTAGAATTTATTGAATTTGAATAGTCTCAGTTAAATGTTTTCAATTTCATGAATGATAAGGACCCTGGCTCAGAATTGGTTTTGGTACGTTTTGCATTTGGTACATTCTACACTGTTCTGATCAGATGGATGTTCTCTTTATTCTAAGTTTTTGAAGGACAGGAATAAAAGTAGTACTAGGTGCACTAGGTATAAGTTAAAGTAATTGTTGACTAAGTTGTCTATATTGAAGAAAAATGTATTTTCTCCATCCATATGCTCATACAACTATTTGCATTGATATTGAGGTGACATTTATAGAGAATGGGACACTGTTGTGTTACGTAGCACAAGTGCACATATTTAGAAGCATCATTTTATAAGACAAGAAGAAACCATTTACAGTAGTATTAATAGAGTATTACAGGAAATTACTTCTTTTGCTTCTGAGATGTCCACCTCATCAGAAGTGTATCAGAAAGAACAGATATGAACATGTATACAACCTTTCTGGAATCTGACCAAACCAAAGTAAAAATCACCATCTCCCTGCAGACTGAACTCATCTGTTACCCTTTTGCTTCCATAGAATGGTACCTGCTGTTTGAATACATTTCATCCTGTTTCAGTTCCTTTCCATCTATCATCTTTGCTCAGATTTCCCTGTAAAGGAGACTTACTGCATTTTAGTCATGCCCTCTGTGGCAAAGCCTCTATCTGCAAAATGGTCAGGTATACTGTTGTGAATCATGCAGCAGTCACACTAGGCTACATTTTAGTTTACGAAGGTTTTACAAGAAATCTGGTAAACTGTTTCCATGGCATTTTTTTTCCTGGATGTAATCTATGTTCTGTAGTCCCTCTAGAAAGAGATACTTGAAACTCTTGAATGTCTATGTTGCTAATAGAACCCATTTGTATTGATACAATATCATGGAAATAATGTCAGAGGAATATTAACATTCAGTAGAAAGCCACTGCCTGTGTCCATGGCTTTTATTAAGGGTGGCTTCAAATATTTTGGTTTCCTAATGAATATGGCACAAGGCACCTGTGCTAGAGGGTGTGCTTGTGATAGTACAAACAAAATTAAGTGATAACAGAAATTCAGGTTCTACTTTGTTCATGTTGCTGCCAGTAGCTCTTTCTAACAGATGGCTATTTCTGGATATCCATGTTATGATTCTGAGGGTGTTTTCTAATTTTTTTTCTGAACTTTTTTTCCAGCTGTATGAATAAATTTTATCTGTGTTTCTAGTCAAAAAGCTTGCCAGGGGAACATGGAGAATCTACAGATTGATGGGCAGAATTAGAGCCCTTTAAAGGTGATCTGAAACTGCTGTTGTAACATCTGAAACTGAAGATGCCCCTTTCAGTAGAGGGATGACAAAAATGGGCTGCCCAAGGCTTTGCCCACACTGCCTTTGGTACACACCCTTAAACTCAGGCTTGATTTTGAAGAGAAGGATGGCTATGACAAGCTCTGCTAACAGAGGCATGGGCTGTGCAGGAATCTTTTCTCTCACCCATCCACAATGCTCCCGCTCCCTGAATCTCCTCCTGGGCAGATGGTCTCTTTGCTTCACACTTGGTCTGGGCTCAGAGGTAGATGTGTGGTGCAGGTGGTCATTGCTCAGCTCCAAGCTAGTGTCATAGAATAGACATAGCCTTGCAGGCTGCTCAGGGTAGAAGAGGGAAATATTAATTACTTAATGAATTACAGTGGTCAAATATTATATTAATGATGGATTTTAAAACAAGCTAATGAGACAGAGGGACAAGTTAATAAAAATAATTGTATGCTGCTGACTGAAGCATTTGAAGGCTGTGTGATAAAGTAAGGAAGAGGTGGACAGAACTTTACAGCCATTCTGGAAGGATAACTCATCATTTCATCTTTGAGTTTCAAGCTTATCTTTATTTGTACCAGTGTTAGATGGCAGGATGTGTATATTTATCCAGCTTAAATTCTTATTTTTTCTCTTTGGAGCAGGTTGAATTGAATTATACTTCAGACTTAATTTCAGATGGAAAGTAGGGAAGATAACGACAGTATGTCTAAGACAAATACAACAGTAAATTCACATGTAATGTGTTGTTACTGTAGTTTTCAGGTAAAGGTGAATCCTACAGAATACAAAATTGATTTATATAGTACCATTTCAGGCTGCAGATGATCCACAGACAAAATCTCATAAGTATAAACATGTGACAGAGAGAATACATTAACTCCTAGGTTTTTACTGGTAAGATTTCTGCACCGGGAAAATGAGCACGCGGTAGTCAAAAGCAGATTTAGTGAACAGATTTATACGACATAGATTTCGTCAGAAACATTCTTTCACTACTAGAATAAATTAGTCCATTAACAAATGCTCACTCATGTTTATTATGTAGAAATTGTAATATCATCATAAATACGCTCTGCACCAAGCATTACTCTACATTGTCTTGTTAATAAAAATTCTTTTCCATGGGTATGGTACTACAGATGGCAAGGAACACTCAGTCAGTAGTGATGGTTTACAAATCGGATCTAGTGGGGCAAAACATTTAAGTAGCGTGTCTTGTTCCATGGTATATAAAATCACCTGCATGCAACACTTGAGCTGCAAACATTTTAGTTTGCCAAGGGCGATGAAAAAAATTCAGTAACGTATACAACACATGCTCACTGCATTGCAGTAGTACTCAGCACCCTCATTTTTAACTTCATGGCAGCCAATAAGGCATAGCAGTGAAGAAGCAAGATGACATAATTGAAGCGCAAATAGCTGGAACAACTTTCTGCCTGTGTTCTGGAAGGTTGTGGAATTTTTTCCAACCCAGCAAATAACCTCATTAATGCTTTTAGAGGTAGGCTGACCAAAGTCCTGGATAATGTACAATTCAGAAAAATTCAGAAATAGCTTAATTAGATTATATTGTTCTTTTCTGTTTCAAACTTCCACAGTTTTAGGATATGAAGTAAAATTACTGATCTTTTAGTAAAGCATTTCAAAATGCATAGCTGCATTTTCCACTATGCAAACCAAAGCTTAAGTACTGGTGCATTCTATTCCAGCTCACTAATTCAGGAACACTTTAATATTAGGAAGGATTCCACTGCCCATCATTGAAAAGGAAATTTTGCCAGCTTTTCCCAGGGGTAGGAAAAGAAATGGATTGCCAATTCTTTTCTTTGGTTGGTTAGTTGGTTTTTTGTCATCTGCAATTACATACTTACCCATAAATACTTTCTGGCATGACTCCAGGGGATTTCCAACATATATTGATTCTATAATTCTACAGGAGAAAACCCTTCAAATAATGATTGGACATGGCTTCACAATGATGAGACAATAAAACATATTTGAGATGGTAATCTTTATTTATTACAGTTTTGAATTGGGAGTGTGGGAGCAGTTTGCTACATAACTCAACGTTCATTTTGCCACTATTTCTTTTTTGCTGTGAGTGTAGGGATGAAATGGTTGGTGGCTTCTTAGAAGCCACTAATTTGAAAGAATATCACTCTGCCACTTGCAAGAATTTTTAGATATTGGAGTATGATGACTCCTTTAGTTCCAGTCTTTTCTGGACTTTCCTAGTTACACAATCACTACTTATGGAGGACTATACACATGGGGTTTTGTGTGTTCCTATTTCTACTGATAATTTAGGTACGTATTTGAGACTGCTTTGAACCTTTCACCAAATTGGACTGTGGGAGCAGCAAGAATACATATCCACTCAATAGAATTTTGTTCATTACAGGTTTTGGCTTAATTGAATAAACTTTTGGGAAGGAATTAAACACGCAATTTAAGACATTGATATTTAAGTATTTACAACACATAGTGTGAGTCATTTACTTAATCTTATGAATCAAGTGTATTTTTAAAATCATGTTTTGGCATATCTAGGCCCACCTGACCTATAGATACCAAAGCAGAAAGTCTTATAGCTCCTATGCCGCATATGACAGACTGTGCCGACTTCTTGGTTGGCCCTAGACCCTTATGTTATAGTCCAGATGTTATTATGTGAGCTAGAAGTTCCCGTCGTGCCCAGGAGAGATCAGATAAATACAGTCATTGGATTACAGAAAGTTATTTAGCTCATCCTTCGGTAGATGTTTATATTTCAACGGCGTAACTCTCTTGAGTCTGTTGGATTCAGTTGAACACAGATGTTACCAGAAAGTAACACTATTTTGCTTTATGTTGTACTAGGGCAGCAGATTTGCAACCTCTGTTTGTCTCCATATTGTAAAATGGGAAATTTTCATTAGATGTACCTGATCTCTTGACTTGACATTGCTTTTAATGTTTATTTGTTGCAAACTAGCAAGTGGTATTCTGAATCTTTAACAGACTTGTTTTTCCAGCTCTGATTTGAATCCAGTTAGGATGCTGTATTCTTTTATATGTCTCTTGGAAATACTCTATCCATGCTTTATTAGCCCAAATAGGTGGATTTGCATGTTTTTACCAGCTGAGTGTTCTTTGCACATTTTCTAGATTAAATTAATGCCGGCTCTTCTGTCCTGTGATGTGAGTGTGTTATTCTGGGACATTGATTTGCAGTTTCAAAATGTGTGGTAGTAAGCATTGTGCTGTAATACCTTGCAGATATTTCTAGTTTAAGTTGGAAGGTTTTTAATTTATGGCCAGTTTAATTAAAATGATTTCCTTTGGTTTAATCATTAAAAAGTTAGTAATTCTAGGGTATTTCTTGACCCCCTATGCTGTGTTTCATGGACTGCTTAAAAATGCATCTTTCCGTTTATGGAATGCTAGGTTTATATTTTACAGACAGTTGCCATTTATGATTTTAGAGCTGATGGCTGCTATTAACTCCAGTTTCTCTGTATCATCCTTAGCTTCCTTTTTTAATATGTATTTGTGCAGCTAGAGCATTTATTTATGTTTCATGTGTTTTACTTCTGACCTCGAAGAATCAATAAACAGTGTTTCCAAGTTAAAGTATGGAAACATCGCTTCAGGCTTCTCTTTCAATGTTTTTTCTTTTTTATTCCTGCTTTAAGAGATGACATATTTGACCATATGTTGCTACTTAATTGCTTTTTTTACTTTTATATTTGCTTTCTTTTTGTTTGCTAGCCATAGCTAGTGATTTAAGATGATATATAAGCATTCATAAAGAAAACCAGCCAGCCATTCACTTCCCCACATTCTTCGTGCCCTTCTCAATGCATGCAAGAAATATCCAGTGCAATGTAAAATAAACTGTTTGAAATGGGGGCAGGGCTGGGTTATTCTAGTTTTTCTGCTCCATTACTCAACTGGCAAAAGGACAGGTATTTAATTACTTCCTGAGTTGCTCTTGGTATTGGGGTTTACTCAAAGCCTCCAACAAGTTGGAACCGAATCCATTTCTGTGCTGGAGAGCCCACTTTACAATGATAACCTCGGACTGCCTGGAAGCAATTTGTCAGTCTCTAAAGTTCATATTTCATTTGCCAACAGTATCGGCATTTGATTTGCTCAAGTAAAGTACTCTGACGAAAAAAAGGGGAGGGGAGAAGCAAAGGGATTTTTGAAGAGAAAGTGCAGATTATGAGAAATGATCACGAGGGAAAAACAGCCCTTTCTTGCCCTTGCGCTTTTCAAGGCTATATTTAACAATTTTATGTAGTAATCCTACTTGTAGAAGTTTAGAGAGAACCTGCCTTACGGGATCATAAAGTTCAGGAGTTTATGGTGATTGATTGAATAAAATAGGGATGCTAGTTCATGATGTGCAGTGTGGCATAACTCCAGAAGAGCAGGCCGAGGGGCGGGACGCAATACAGTGTCTGGGCAATAAGCCAATGCACAGCATCATTGTAATTGCAGATGAAATAATAATTATTTGTGATAGCTTGCTAATCAGTGAAAGCATGGAAAAGGCTGCTGACAAGCACCATCAAGGTAATTAAGGTGAAGCATTGAATTTGCATAAATTTACACTTAGATCATTGTTCACAAGATACCCTCTCTCGAAATAGACCTGGCTGCTTCCAAGATGAGCACTAAATCAAAGCAAAGGAGTGCAATAACTGCACAGCATCAATAATGCTTACAAAATACAGATGCACCTTACATAGGCAATTATCTACGGAATCTATTGTCCTTAATCAAAGGATGATACTCAAGTTACTTTTCCAAATTACCAAATAGTCCTAGTTAGCATATGGCTTTCTAGTTGTAGCTCTTTAATGAACACAAAAAAAATCCGTAACACGAGATCTTCGGAAAATGCAACATTTGATTATGCACCTTGTTCAAAAACCCAGCCTGTTAAATGAGGACTGCTGAAACTGAACAAGTCATTCCCCGTAGTATTTTGACATACTTGCCCAAGCTGTTTTGAAAGCATGCATTTAAGCAGTTTCTTGGGGAGCTGATGATACTCTCATGATCTCAGGCTCTAAGTCACCACCTCAGACAGAAGGCTAAGCTGTAGTCCTTCAGGTCTCTATGCTTGTTTCTTGAGTATCAGCTGCCAGGGTAATACTGGTGCTCAGTCCTGTAGCCATAGCTCCATAGTCTGTTTTAACTCTAGTGCTGTGATTCTTTTCCCTCTGGGAAACAGCAATGGGGTCTCTTGATTGTGCAGCCTGCTAAAAAAAAGAACAGTTTATGTAAAACAAAGGGCTTTGGGGTCTCAAAGCAGGCATGCAAACAACAAAAATCTAGACTGTACATATCTATTCACTCTTCCCTAGGGTTTATTACTTCCTGGTAAACCCCTACTGAGACTTCTGGAGTCCCTCTCTCTGTCAACCTTTCTCTCCAGATAGTTTCTGACAACTCATTCCCCACTCTCCTGCTTGCTATGATTTTTTAAAGCTCTTTACAGGTTTAGTGGAATCATCTTACTGGAAATAGTGATAGGTTTTAAATTAATGATATGGTTACTCATAATTTCTGAGTATTCTTATTTGTATTATATAGCCGTTTGCTCTGATTTTGACTAACATCATCCTACAGGAAACTCCTTTGCCTCCCTTGCTGACCATGTAATATTCATGATCCTAACTATTTCAGTATCAACATATCACAATGTAAAAATTCCATATATGTCATGTGGGTAACTATGTGCACATGAAATAATAAATTAGCTGCTAAATAATTTTAGTCATCTATTCTGGGAAATTTTTCTCTTGCCTCCTTATGTTCTCTCCTCATTCTCCATCTACAGCAATGCTGCATAAAATTAAGAATCAAAGGTACCATAACTGTAATCTGCTGCAACTTCTTTCACACATTATTTATTTATTGCTTTTTAGTTTATTCCTGTCTTATGTATGATTGTTCCACAGGGAATTTGTAAACCATGCTGTCACATTTGAGCTTTTATTTTTATTTTAGCCATGCAAATTCTTTTGCCTAGATACAAAATTTCAGTAGAAAGAAGAAAGTATATTTGTCTAGTACAGTATGTGCTTGGCATGTTTTTATATTCTACTTATTCAGAAAGATGACCTCTTAAAGCTGTCTCTCTGACACAGACATGCAGCACAGAGAGTTTGCTTTTACAGTATAACAATAAACACATCCACTGAGATACCAGAGATTTTTTTACTAAGACTGATCTCTCTGAATGCTGCATTTGTATTCCAGGCAATCTTCATGCAGCACCGTAATTATTTGATTAAGAGTGAATCTGATTATTGTATATACAAACATTCCATGTGCAATTCTTCTGGTGATGCACATACATGTATGACTTAAAGGTGTCATATGTTCTATCATTGGTTTTCTCCTGTTTATCAATAAATAAATCAAGCTACTTTACAGAATAATAGAGAATCGGGACAGGAGGTACATAACAAATGCCGAAGCTGTCTTCCTTATTAAAAATCTGATGTTCTTATCAGATGAATGTTACTCTGAAGTCACTTCTTAGCTGAAATTTAGAAATTTGATAACACTAGAACCTTTTTGTAAGTTCTAGTTTGATAGCCTGGCTCCAGTAAATCAGTAGCCAATGCATATTGATTTCAGTGTGGTCAAAGTTTCACCCATGGTATTCTGAAGTTTTTCTTAAAAATTTATTTGGCGTTCTGAACTCAGGGTATCTTGGTCTTGTTTTACTACTGGAATGACATATGGTAAGAAAAAGAGAAGAGAGTATAAAATATACATAACAAAACTATGCATATTTTTCATAGGGATTTTTTAATGAGGGATTAGTTACACAGGAGCTGTAGGGGTTAATTAACTGATACCTAATTAAAGCAGGGTTCTAAAATGGAGCATGTGTAAATCTGAAAGTCATGCTGAAGAAGAAAAGGTGGATTTTTTTATAGCTAACCAATAACATCAAAAAGAACAGGGAAAAACAGGAAATGAGACTAGAAAAGTGGAAGGAGGAGGTTGCTGTTGTCTCTATTCCTTTTGTCTGTAATGGACAAAAGTCTTAATTTGGCTAGTCCATTTATTACCCTGAATTCACAAACTGTACTCTGAAAAGTCCTCTGTTTGAGTAGTAAGACTTCCTGTAATACAGGCTGAATAAAGAGCCAGGGTGTCTTGCTATGTTCTTCCTTGCTGCTCTCAATTGTGGATATGACTCTCTGAGGACCGTGGAAGCACTGATACTGCCCTTAGTATCAGTGCCCTTAGTTATATTATTGTTCTCTTAGCTGTATTATCTCCATTCTTGTATCATTTTCTCTGCACTGATATTTTGCATCTTAATTACATATACATATACATATACATATACATATACATATACATATACATATACATATACATATACATATACATATACATATACATATACATATACTTTATGCTGGTGGCTTTCTCAGAGGAGGCTTGAACACAGTCACTTAGAGTTTCACTATGCTGAAAACAACATGTTTTCATAGAAGAATAACATGAAAAACATGATGATTCTCTAAAAAACCATCCACTTGTATTTTGATTATTTTTTTCCAAAATGTGTTTTTCATTTGAAAAGCAGCTTCAACAGAAGCTCTAAATCCAGATTATAATGTGGGTCTCTTCATATTTTTTTTATTCCTTCCACCAATTTTAAGGCTAAAATGAGTCTTAATGAACTTCTATTTGAAGCTCCTATATAATATTCACTATAAAATTTCACCTTGCAATACCTTTATTGAATCTAATAATTTTTGGATGAATAAGTACAGATTTTAAAAAGATAGTCTTAGCTCAAAAACTTTTATGAAGATGCCTCCAGCACTTCTTCATGAAAGTTTTTTAAAAGGTTAATCACTGTTGTAATAGGTCTTTCTTCTCTTTTGAATTTGTCTACTTTCAATTTTATCCCTTGAATTTTTTAATGCTTTTGGAAATTCATGGTCAAATGGTTCTGCAGCATGGCCAAACACTAAATCTCTGCAAGGTCATTGCTTCTTCCCAAGATGAAATTCCCATTCAATAATCTTTTGTCGCTCCATATTTATGTCTTTTCATCTGACTTTGGGAAAAATGGTATCTGACAGACACCATTATTCCTCTTTGACTGTGACCCTCTTAAAAATGTTTTGTCTCAGTTTAAAAATGACCCCTGTTATTATCTATCACGTCTCCAGTCCTTGGTTGTCTATAAACCTTGATAGAGAATTCTTCACATCTCTGATGGAGACATTGAGTTGTATTGGATTGAGGATTAATTCTTGAGGCTATAAATTCATTCTGTGATTTCCTATTAGTGATTACATTTTGATATCCGTCAGTTATCACTTTGCCATCTATTGACTAGGTACTACATCGATTTTGAGTAGTGCTAATTCCTTTAATAAGAATGTTGTGTGGTAAAACTCAGTTTAGCTGCCTACATCAATTTTCTACCAAAGTTTAAAGCTCAACACAAAACAATTCTTTTCATCAGAATTGATTAAACCAAAAAATATACATAGTTTAAGGAAAAATCTGGGGTTCACAACAGTATTTCTCTGTGTAGAAAATTCACAGGCTCAAGTGTACTGTTTGCACTGAAACAGTAACCAATCCCAACAAAAAGTACCACAATCATGCCACTCTCTAATGTAACATGTTATATCATTCTGGGATCAAACTGCATAACTTTCTCTGATTAAATATGAGACGAAAATGGTTAAGCATGAGAATATATTCTATAGGATTAAAAATATAGAATGTACAATATAATGTGTATTTCAAAAATAATGCCAGGTGTTCTGTATATCTCCTGTTGTAAAATTTCACAAATAGAAATGAAGCGGTTGTCACTCCAGGACCCCCAGTGACCTTTTGTTACAGTTATTTCAGAAAACTTGTGAATGTTAAGAAATTTCTTCCCGGCAGTGTCTTCTGTCGGTGGCACATGTTTCACGTGCATGACTATCTTTCTGCGAGCTGTATCTGAAAGCTAAAGACACAACACTTTTTATTTTAAACCCCACAAATAAAAGTGACTTCAAACCAGATTTTGGGTGCAGTTTTTGATCATTGATTTACTTATTATTTTTCTCATTTAGAAGTCTAAGTTAGAAAGAGTATTAAGTTTTTTTCCATAGATCAAATGGTTTGTATTTAGCACATATCAGCGTTAACCATGGTTGTTACCTATACGACTCAACAGCGTCTCTTTCCTTTCACACAAAATGCAATGTCAGACTTGCTGATACACTCCAACTATGAATTAACGAAACATGTGATCCTGTTTCCCATACTGTAAAGGTGGACTTTAAAACTATATTGAAGTACATTTTGAAGGCAGTGTCAGGACTTGTCTTTGACAAGGTTCCTTAAATCTATATATACATGACAATGTAATCAGTAAAACTGATTGAAATCACTAAAACTGGTTGAAAATAGGTTTTCAGTGGTATCCATAAGTATGTATAGATTGTATTTCTTTTAATACAGGATTTACTGTTTAAAAACCTTATCAGAAAGGATAAAATGTGTTACTCATTGTTTTGAATTTTTATTAAACTATTTTATAATTAAAGAAAAAGTCAACCCCACCCCCCCCAAATTACAATTTCAGATTCACTGGAATAGTCACTATTACAACTGTCAGCATACAACAGAATGAGGTTAAGACAAGTATTTCCACAAAACTAGGGTAACTAACCTCTCTCAGTTCTCTGAACACTTACTGGGTATATATATGTATTTTATGACAGTGATTTTTCCTTTAGAGGAGCTCAGTTGTCCCAATTTCCTACAGAAATATAGGGAAATTCTCAAAATTAAAGTTAACCTTTAGGGAATATTAAAGTTCAAACTCCAAGACTTTTATGTAGAAAGTAATATTCTTTCCCTCATCCACTCTAGTTAATTACAGTAATCACAATGTTAACTTTGTGTTTGGTTTTGATTTTCACACTCTCGGACCCAAGCGGTCCCATGGGTGAGTGACCATCTCCTCTGAAGGCACTTCTTTCTCTGCAGTGCTTCTGAAATGAGCCTTAGGTTAAGAGGCATAATATAAGTGACACAGTTAGGTGCTTAAAGTTGATTGGGACAAATGGAGATAGAACACCAAACCTGGGAGACACTGTGAAAAAATAACTAAATAGACTGGGAAAACCCTAGCTTTATGTTGTCTTTAATAAAGAGTTCAGGGAAAACCAGTGATTTACTATATATGTATCTGAACAATAGTAAGGGGTTAAATGGATAACTGTGGTAATGCTGTAATCAACAGGAAGCATGCCCTTTTCCCAGAATAGTAGATCAAGCAACTGTAAAGCTGTTTTAATTTTAAAATTGATGTTAGCCAAACATATCTAAAAATAACTGTTATCCCTAGAACATTTGTAAATGATAGGGTGAATGAAATATTTTTGACATGTGAAGCAATTATTTGCATTCAGTTTCCATGGATTTCTGTAGAGAGTTCTGTCACCTCCAGTCTTTGGGTAGTATGAGTTGGGGCCTTGTGTTTTCGTTTCTGTTCTAGAAGAAAATATGACCTCTAAGATCATCAGTGAACCAGATTTTTATTTAAGTACAAAACATTCATGGTCTATAAACTAGCAAAGTACCTTTAAATTACCAACTTGGATAAGTACATTGCAGAGCCAGAGTCTTAGTATTAACTGTTATTTTTAGCACAGTGGGGATGAATAGCTGGCTGAAGATTAAACCTATTTACCTATCTTGTTTCCCATTTAGCGTGTCTTTGCTATTGGTAATTCGAAGGTGCTTAAGGGAAGTGAGAGAAAAAAATAAATAAAATGCAAGTGATGGGAAGGACAATAGACTAATGTACAGAAAATACTCATTAGGACAGAAAGTGATGGCTCTGAATATTTTTTTTTCCCCCGGAAGAATATCCAGTGCCCATACTAACAAACAAACTAATTTTGGTATCAGTCCACAAAACTGAAAAAAGAAACCCAAACGGAAACACTGTAAGGGTTAGATATAGATACTGCAAAGTGTTAATGAAAGAGAACAGTGCACTGCTGCTCAAGCACGGACACCATGAACAGTCAATTTCAGGAAAATATAACTGAAATGACAATGATACAGAAGACATAAACCAGACATATTTAAAGAGTGATGAGACATCATATTTCTAGTTCATACTGAGGGGGAGGAAACTACAGATAGATAAAGGATAGATAAAGATTTTTGAAATGTTATGAGGAGGACTGAAAGGCCACAGATGTGCTCTGTATTTCTCTACCAGCCAGGTGGAAGGAGTGGGTGGAACTAGGGTACACAGAACATTAATTTCCAAGTTGTTAATTTTAGTATAGATATTTTGTAGCCATTGCACAAAAGGCATCATTAAAAAGCAATTAATGTTAACACAGTGTTTTGTTTACAGTAATAAGATTGCTACATATTGAACAACAATTGGATAATTATACCAGTTGTGATTATTGGTTGTACAGATGGGAGGGTTTAGAAGCAAATTAGCTGATCAAATTCTGTTATTGAATTTTAATTCACATTGGGATATTTTTCTTTGTTGTCTGAAAAAAAGAATCCTTGTTACTCAGTTTACTGTGAGAAGGTAGGAGCTTTTATAACTTTTAAGCATTGCTGGGGGGAGAGGAGCCAGTTTAAAATCTTCAGTCAGTGAAACTTATTTGTGCTTTTGCTCATTCAGCCTGCTAGCAAGGATAGACATGTTTGCTGTGAAAAACACTTTAGTTGCTAATGTGAAAAAAACCTAAATCACAGACTCACACAGGATCACAGAATGATTAAGATTTGAAGAAACATCTGGAGGTCATCTTGCCCAATCCTGCTGCTCAAGCACGGACACCTAGAGCACATTGTCCAGGACCATCTCCAGATGGCTTTTGAATATTTCCAAGGAGGGAGATTTGTCCTCCCTGCCTCTGGATGCTCTGACAACCTGTGCCAGTGCTTGGTAACTCTCAATAAAAAAGTGTTTCCTGATGTTCAGAGGGAACCTCCCGTGCTTATGTTTGTGCCCACTGCCTCTGGTCCTGTCACTGGACACTAGTGAAAAGAGCCTGGATCCATCCTCTTTGCACCATCCCTTCAGGTATTTATATGCATTGTTAACCCCCTCAGCCTTCTCTTCTTCAGGCTGAACTATCCCAGCTTTCTCAGCCTTTCCTCATATGTGAGGTGCTCCAGTCCCTCAGTCAACCTTGTGGCCCATGTGCCACCTTTGCAGCAAGGGCAGCTTGCTGGGCCATATCCAACCTGGTGTCCATCAAGACTGCCAGGTCCTGTTCTGTAGAGCTGCTTTCCAGATGGGGAAGCCCCAGCATACATTTGTGCCTGGGGTTTTCCCTCACCAGGTGCAGGATTTTGCACTTCTTGTTGGTTTCTTACAGGCCCTTTCAAGGTGAACGAGGTTCCTTACGGTCCCTTTCTCCAGCTGTTGAGGTCCCTCTGGATAGCTATACAACCCTTTGGCATATTAGCAACTCCTCTCAGTTTGGTGTCACTTGCAAATTTCCTGAGGGTACACTCTGCCCCATCATCCATCCAGATCATTAATGAAGATGCTGAACAGGACTGGATCCGATATTGACTCCTAGAATACCCTTCTAGTCACTGGCATCCAACTAGACTTTGTGCCACTGATCACCACACTCCAGGCTCAGCCATTCAGCTAATTTTCAACCTACTTCACTGTCTGCCCATCTAGCCTCTACATCAACAGCTTCTCTATGAGAATCTTACAGGAGAGAGTATAAAAGGCCCAACTGTAGTCCAAGTAGATAACATCCACTGCTCTTGCCTTGTCTACCAGGCCAGTGACTTAATCAAAGGAGTTTATCAAGTTGGTTAAGCATGGCTTCCCCTTGGTGAAACCATGCTGACTACTCCAGGTGAATTTCTTGCCCTTAATGTGCCTGGAAATGGTTTCTAGGATTAGTTGCTCCATTACCTTACCAGGGACCAAAGTGAGGCTGACCAGCCTGCTGTTCCCTGAGTCCTCCTTCCTGCTGTTCTTAAAGATAGTAGTGACATTTGCTTTTCTCCACTCTTATGGCACTTCTCTCAGTCACCATGAAGAAACAAATATTATGGAGACTGGCCTCATAACGACATATACCAACTATCTCAGCAATCAGAGGTTCATCCCTCCAGAGCCCATGGAGTTATTGATATCCAGTTTGCTTATGTATTCCCTTACTTGATCGCCTTCCACCAAAAATACAACTTCTGTCCTTCAACCCTTCCCTCCAGTCACTGGGACTTGGTGTTCCTAAAAGCTGGTCTTGCTAGTAAAGACTGAGGCAAAGAAGGCATTCTGTACCTCAGCCTTTTCCATGTCCTTTGTAACCAGGTCCTCTAACCCACTGAGCAACGGGCTCACATTTTCCCTGGTCTTCATTTTGTCTCTTCCCTCCAGGGCCTTATCCCACGAGACTCTTCCAAGCATACCTCCAAAGAGATCAAAGTCTACTCTCCTGAAGTCCAGGGTTGTGACTTTGTTTTTCACCCTCCTTACTGTCCTCAGGATCCTGAACTCCACCAACTCACAGTCATTGCAGCCAAGGCTGCCTTTGACCTTTACATCCCCAGTAAGCCCATTGTTGTTAGTGAGTATGAGGTCCAGCAGAGCACCTCTTGACAAAAAGAAGAGGAAGTTATTGCCAATGCAAGAACCTCTTAGATTGCTTATGCTCTGCTGTGTTGTCTTTCCAGCAGATATCAGCATGACTGAAGTTCCTCCCAAGGACCAGAGCCTGCGATCGTGAGGTTGTACCTATCTGTTCCATATGACTATGAGAAAGGTTCATATGATCTAGAGATGCTCCATATGACCTAGAGAATTTCCCTAGCTTCAGTACCCTCCACCCCCTTTAGTTCCTTTTGCTGTGGTCCCATGCACTAAAACTCTCATGGCTGCTTTAAAGTTTATCCCTGCCTTTGGAAATGCAAGGACCCAGGAAAGGAGAGGACTGTGGTTTTGTATATAGGAAGAGGCATACAAACAGTGTTATATGTAAGCCCAAAAGAGTTTTCACTAATTCTGTTAATGCATTCAGATGTGTATAGCTACAAAAAAAAAAATGCAGGTATACTTCTTGTAAAAAATAAAGCTTCCTGGAAGAAAAGCTTTCTTGGCTAGTACCTTTTTCTAGATTGTATGTCTTTTACTCTCTGTGAAGATGTCTCATTAATTTCCCCTTGTTATGGCTGTCTAGTAGAATTATCTGCTTTCCAACATTGTTTACAGACCTACGATTAGGTCATATTCCCCATTGTGCCAAGCACTACACAGAATACAAATAAAACCCCTGGATCTTACAAACCAGCAAGTCTAACAGGTAAAAATGTATTTTATTCTAAAAGCACTAAATGGTCAAAAGCATTACTGATTCCCCTCAGCTTCTCATTTCTGTATTATTTCAGTACTGCAAAAATATAACCTCCTTAAGAGAATTGTCATACCAAAATAGGAAATTGCTTATATTTAGGCCTGTTTTTTGTTTTTATGATGACTTTCTGAAATGAGAGTTTTGTGATATAGGACAATTAGATAATAAATTAGATAAAAGAATGTTTATTGTCATTATTACTAGACCAATATATTTTAGACATTAAAAACCACCGACAATTTAGGTAGAATAAATACTTATCTATATTATAGCTAGCAATAACAAATGCTCACATTTGTGGGTTTATGTACAATACTAATTGATTAATATTTCATACGTTTATTGTGCTGCCAAGCTGGAAGACCTTCTAAGTGCCACAAATATGCCCAGTAGTGATCAGACAATTAAGGCAACTTATGTTTCAGCAATTAAACCTTATCTATGTGATTCTAGCTACATTAATTAATGAGAAACACTTCAGTATGTGTTTTTACTTCCATAAATCGTCCATTAATATTTTCAGTAGCAAATAAATTGCTTAGAATGACTGATACCAGAGCAACTGTGATCCAACCGGGAAGAAAACAAACCAAACTAACAAACAAACAACAAAAAAACCCCAAAACCTCACTGCAAAACAAAAGGCCAAAAGAAATTAAAAGCAACACAAGGTTTTTCTTACACAAATTATCAGGATTTGGAATAGCTTTCCATACTCTCGTGTAATAATCGTTTCTCTAAATTGCAGCATTTTGGCTGTTTTCTGTCTCTGCAAAATGATCTTCTGAACAAAAAACTGTAAGCAGTATCAAAATGTATGAAAAAGCAAAGTCCTCCCCTACACGAAATACTTTCAAAACAATTTGGTGTTACACAAATACTCTAAGAAGAGATACTATTCAGGAAAAGACAAAATTCTCTGAGATATTACTCAGTTTGTTAATCAATGACTCATCTACATTATTACTTTATAGTTGTTCCCTGTAGGAAGACACCAAAGTCCAAGTTTCATGGATCGTGAGCTTTACAGAACAGTTAGCTAATTTCTGTTATGACCATACCAGCAAAACCATCTGGAAAGTCAACATGAGATAGTCTCTAGGCTGATTAAAAGTAAAAGAATGAGAGCTTTTGTTCAATGGAAGATACTCAGCTGTGAGGAGATCTGTCAATGGTACTGTGCAACTATCCCAAGTCTCAGCTCCAAATGGCAGGTAGACCAAAACAGATCTCCAAAAAACAGAGACGTCTTTCTTTGCTCTGAAACTTTATTTACAATAAACATGAGATGAACAAGACTGGTGACAGCAAACATTAGTAAAACTTTATGTGCAGTGTGCAGTGTATGTGGAAACAGAAGGCAGAGACTACTCCATCCAAGCCCTGTGTGTGGGGAGACATAAGCCAGAGTCTCCTTCACCTTTGTCTCAACAATTTGCTTCCCACACTGGCAAGGAATAGAACTGAACTTAAGTGTCCAGTATCTGAATACTGGGATACTGAATATAAGAATCAGCTGCATATGCTCTAATTTTTTCAAATCATTGTCTGTCAGTGATGTTCTCACAACTATGAGACCCCTGTGCTCCTACAGAGGAAACTGTGTGGATCCTTTAGCCTCCAAATCCCGTCAGTTGTCCGAGTGCGGCTACTTTCAGAAGACACCATTCAAAAAGCACTGAAAAAAACTCTGGATGCTTTAATTGGTGAAGGTACATATGCCTGAAGATTTTATACTATTACAAAGGTAGGAGGCAGTTAAACAAAGATTTTGTGGACTTTCGCTATGAGGTTGCCAGAGACATAAAAGCCTAAGTCCAAGACTTAGGCAAACTTTGTCATTCCTACATGCTAAGTCAAGATCCAAAGAAACAGATGTAATCTGCTACTCAGAATGTGCCTATCTCTAGAAACATTTCTGTTCAGCTGAAGGTTCCTTAAAAAGATGGCATTTGGCTTCTGTACATTTCCTTCTACAGTTCCTGGCTGTCCAGATGCCCTGAAATATGAAGGGGTGACCACTTGATGTTCTGCTTTCCATACTGGCAGCCAGGCATGGTAATAGTAAGCATGGTTTCCTCTGACTTTAAAATACTAAGTCCAGAACTGAAGATTGAGACTCAGCTCACTTTCTCATGGACTAGGGGTTAAAGCAATAGCCCAAGACTTCTTAAGGCATACTCTCAGCTGATGTTGCCATACAGTCATTGAGATAAATATGTTTCTGGCGCTGAGCAATGCCTTAAGAATTGTAGCTAACACATTGTCATTTAAATTTCATAAGACCCACTAGAAACAGATGAATAATTTTGCATTCATTTTTCCAGGACAAGAGCCTGTATATATGTAACTTACAACTAGCCTACAGAAGAATGGGAAGCAAAGTGGCTGCTGTTCAGGTTGGTTGATTTCTAACAGACAAGGAGAAGAACAGGAAACCTCTGTCAAACCTCTGTCTGTTGGTTTAAAATCAAAGTGTATTTGAATAATACCACCATGAATCCTCAGAATACAAAATAGTGCCATTATTAAAACATGCCATCTCACAGCAATTGTTAGTAATATAAAATAAAATTTGTTTCTTCTTTTGGTTTCCAAATTTTTCTCATTCAGGTAAAAGGAATAGAAATGATGCTGCTGCACTATAGAATTTCAGGCACCTGAGAGCTAGCAGCTAGCCAGACACACTGAAACACAGAACAGTAACAGGCATTTATATTTAATCGATCCTATTGAGCCAAGAACAATATTTTAGAGAATACCTCCATTGTTCTGTGACAGAGGTGTTAACTGGGTGAATGGGATCGATCAGTGATGAGATGAAATGTAAATTGCTGTTAATGCTGTTACCAGCTGAGCAACTAAAAGAGAGAACTGTGATGAAATGGGCATGGTTACCCAGCTGAAAACCATTCTGGTCCTGCTCCTGCAGACTACTAATGTATTAGCAATGATGTGTCAGGAAGAAAAAAATGGCAGCGGTACTGTTCCCTCATCATCTGGAAAATGGGAACTTTCCTCCCCTGTCTTGAGGATTAGTGGGTGCATATGGAGTACTTCTGTAATGTGCCATCTCAAACTCTGTAATGTAAACACGGAAATCAGTGATTCCAGTAACTAGAGGGAGGGAGAGTCTGGAGGTCTCCTTTCATGATAGAATCTAAATAAAAATATCCTGTCAAGGAACATAACAAAAAATCTCAGCATATCTAACCACACAGACACATGATCTCCTGAGGGTCTGACATGCCACTGGAGAGGTATTAGTCCCAGTTTCCGTCATGTTGCTACGCCCCACCTTCTGGAGGTTATGTCCTCTCGAGTCTGCCAGTTGATCTGCTCCATAAACTTTCAATCAAAATGAATAAAATGGCAGTGGGCCTATCTAAATGTTTTAAACTAACCTGGTTTATTTTCCCTGAAGTAGACTTGGGAGCAATCAGCTGGCAAATTTGAGGCAATGGTCATCCTTGGCCATTCACTGTCAGGGACAATCAACCAAGTGATGGCCTAAGGCTGATAAACATCTTTCATGGAGTAATTGGAGACAAAAAAAGGAAGCACAGTTGCAGCTTAATTATAAATTAAATTTATTACTTAAATTATTATAAATACATTTTAAAAACCCACCAAAACCTTTATAACGAAAATTATGTGTACTCACTTTGCAAATTAGCCCCAACAGAAGAAATATTCAAGCAGACAAAATCTTATGGCTAAAATCCTAATCGAATATTTACTGTGAACTGAAAAGAGATCTTCATGGAAGTAGATAGCCTCCATACCACCTAAGGGAGAAAAGATTTAATCATCTATGATTCCTTTTAGTTTTGGTCACTATAAATAGCTTTTCTGTAGAAAAGATGCTGAACTGGATCGATAGTCAATCTATTCCAGTACAACATTCTTTTATCAGCAATTGTAGTAATTGTAGGGACACACATGAGAAGGCTATGTCACATTACAGACAAGTCAAGGGCTAAACATTGAGGTGTCCATAGAAATATGAGGTAATCTGTCTTCCAAAATGACAACAATAATTGAGTGACAGAAGATAAATATCTCTCTAGTAAAGTTAAAACAAGAATTAAGAAGCAGTAAGAAAAAAAATTTTTTTTTTTTTTTTTGAGAAGGAATAAGTTTCAATCATTTAATTCTTTTGTCAGGAACAGTGTGTTCTTCAACACAAGGAGATTTATTCCAGTAATCAACTATTAGGATAACTGAAAGTGAAACATCTCCCATAACTGAATAAGAACACGCAATTTCTTGGATTTCTTTCATTCCTAAATATTTAGAACCTGTAGCCATGTAAATCATAAAGCAATGGTGTTGTATTCTTATCTGCTTTGTCTCAAATACAAACAGTAATGAATGATTCAGAACAGAAGGGAAAATGGGGGCAAGCATCTATGTGGATTCAGAAAATTATCATCTAGACATGTGATTGTTACCATGAGGAAGTGGGGGTTAAACTCTAACTCAGGATTTGAACCTTATCATATTTAAGGTTAGAAAAAGGAACACAGAAACAGCTGTATAGATTAGATCCATTGTTCATCTAGTGTAGTATTTCTGTAACTTCTGTTTTGCATCCTGGTTTATGACTGTCTCAGACATCTGAGGATGTGTGTACTAATGCAGAAGGTGGCATACATCACAACACAGGAAAGTAACCAATCTGGAAGTAGCTTAGCAACATGTATTCATAGTTATTTACAGTTTCCTAAAAGTAAACTGCATGTTGCACAATATCTTTGTCCACCATATGACATCATTCAACCTGCTGAACACAGGCAATTTTCTCTTAAGACTTTGCTACACAGTAATAAGCAGTCATCTAAAATGAATTTTACCAAGGAAGACAACAAAAATCAGGAAAAAAAATTAAAATAAACCTCAAATGCTCACAAATATGTAATTTGAGTACAGATATTCTGTCCAGGGCCATCAGGAATGTTCCTGTAATGTTATACACAAGCAAAAGTCTCTGTTGACAGGGTAACAAGCATGCAACCTATACTGTGGAAGGCATAGAATATACCATGCGTGCCAGGTACCACGCCATACACTACACTTTCAAAGTACTGTCTGCTATAAACCATTAGATATATAGCACTGCATCTAGAACTCATTTTATATGTATATTTTAATATACTTATATATATAAATAATATACACACATATATATATATGTACATATTACATAGGCATGAAATAGACAATAGATTAAACATTACAAACACACTCTGTTATTGTGGGGTCTAGTGAGGTCCTGTATATCTCTGGCTTTCCTCATTCCTTTCTCCAGGAGTGACTTAGTTACCACAGGTCACCAAAGCACTAGATTAATAGCAAATCTGGGTATCTTTTATCTCATTACCTGGAATTCTTTTATCTAAAGAGAAACTAGAATGCAATGAAACAGAAGGTACACAAGACACCTAAGGAAATTCTGTGGGCTAAACCAGTTTATCAGTCTAAGATGTTTTCACAGTGATTTATGCCTCAAAGCAAACACTGAGACTACTTCTTGCTGAGCTTGCAGCCCTTTTAGGAGACAAAAGAGCAAATCTGCCAATCTAATACTCAGTTCTATGATTAGCATGCATGGACACTTGTTGCATTAGATACAATTTCACAGCAGTTTCCAATTTCTCTTTTATGTAGCTGCTTAATGTCTTTTTCTTATGCCTGGTTTGCTATTAAATACAATCCAGAAGCTATATTTTAAAATAAAATACTTTAAAGGCAACATTTAATACAATTCCTTTTGTTGTACAACTGGAAAACAGTCAAACTGAAAGAAATACATACTCTATTGAAAATAAAGCCAACTTTGTTGTCTGTCTGTCATAATACCTGATGAAGGGAGAGAAGAATGGAAGCCTGAGAATAATAATCTCTTGCTATATTGATGTACTTTGTCGTTGTAGCAGCAGGATGTTGGTGTTTGTCTTTTTTGCTAATAAGGATAGATAAGATTTGATTATTCTTATTTGGATTGGGACTTGCTAGGTAGGGGCCGGAACAAAGAAAATGTACCACCCTACACACTATGAACACTACTAGAAAACTGGTAAAAATGGACAAGGGGAAGGCTGATGTACTCAAATTTTTACCTCATCCTTCATTGTCAACCTCTGTTCCCACACCTCTTGAGTGGATGGACAGCAAGGTAGGGACTAGGGTACAAAAGTCCCTCACACTGCAGGATAAGATCAGGCTCATGACCATGTTAGGAACATGAACATATAGAAGTTGATGAAACCTGACAAGATGCATCCCAGAGTCCCGAGGGAATTGGCTGATGTAGTTGCCAAGCCAGTCTCCATGATATTTGAAAAGACATGGCAGTCAGGTGAAGTCCCTGGTGACTGGAAAAAGGGAAACATTGCACCTGGGTTTAAAAAGTGTAGAAACGAGGATCCTGGGAACTACTGACTTGTCAGCCTCATCTCTGTGCCTGGGAAGTTCATGGACCAGATCCTTCTAGAAGCTATGCTAAGGCACACGGAGGGCAGAGAGGTGATTCAAGACAGCCAGCATGTCTTCACCAAGGGACTGTCCTGCCTGACCAATCTTGTGGCCTACTATGATGGAGTGACAACATCAGTGGACAAGGCAAAAGCTATGGATGTTGTCTATCTGAAATTCTGTAAGTCCTTAGACACAGTGTCCCCCCAACATCCTTCTCTAAATTGGAGAGATACAGATTTGATGGGTGAACTGTGTGGTGGATGAGGAACTGGTTGGATGGTCACATCCAGAGGGTAGTGGCCAATGTCAGTGGCTCAATGTCCAGATGGAGATCAGTGACAAGTGGCAACTCTCAGCATTCTGTACTGGGACCAGTACGGTTTAATATCTTCATCAATGACACAGTGGCATCGAGTGCACACTCAGCAAGTTTTCAAACACCAAGTTGAGTGGTGCAGTTGACATGGCTGAGGGATAGGATACCATCCAGAGGGACTTGGACAAGCTTGAGAAGTGAGCCCATGTGAACCTCATGAGGTACAACAAGGACAAGTGCAGGGTCCTACACATGAATTGGAGTGACCCCAATACAGGCAAGGGGATGAAGGGATTGAGAGCAGCCCTGCTGAGAAGGACTTGCAAGTACTGGTGTATGAAAAGCTCAATGTGAGCTAGCAATGTGTGCTTGCAGCCCAGAAAGCCAGCCATATTCTGGGCTGCATAACAAAAACACGGCCATCAGGTTCAAGGGAGGTGATTCTCCCCCTCTACTCTTCACTCATGAGACCCTACCTGGAATATTGTGTTGAGCTCTGGAGACCTCAGCACAAGAAAGATGT
>VXBO01000559.1:191341-217155 GCA_013400135.1 Rhinoptilus africanus
AAAAAAAAACCAACTAAAAATTACACATTTGCAATAAATCATGTGAAAATAAATCACTCCTTGGAAAATCTGATTTTCCACCATGGAATCTTAAGTGGAGGTTTCCTAGAAGGACAGGATGGAAAGGTAAATGAATGTACTTGAATACTGGAAAAGCCCCAGTGGGAAGGTAGCTATCAAGAAGAACATTTATTTCAAGAACTTGAATAGGAAATAATGGAAATGACAATGAGTAAAAAAGACAAATGAGTGTATTCTTTCATGTCACTGTCAGCAAGGGAGGAATGTAAAGCTGACAGAAAGGAGGAGTCATGCTGAAAGAAGTATAAATAATTCCTGAGCTCAGTACTTATGTACTAATTTACATTAGTTAAAGTCCTGCCACTGATCTGGAGTGGAAATAGACTCATATTTGTGAAGGACCTTGATTAAAACTGGAGACTTTACATTGCAGCCAGGCAAAGACAGACTCTGGGTTTGTGACACACAAATTAAATTTGACTCTCAACTTGCAGTCTAGTATCAATATATGGAGTTCTTCTAAAAAATTCCTCTGAAGTCCAAAAGCTGACATATAGGAAGGTGACAGAGTATCAATGATAACCTCATGAGGATATCTACATCCACCCATTCCCTGGGGTATTTAATGTCCCTGCAGCCAGAGGGAAGAAAACTGTTTCTTCTTCTACCTATGTAATAATATAAAAATTCGATAAAAATGTCTAGATATGGTTAATACTGCACTAGGTGAAATAACATGTCAATACCAGCAATTTTTCTTCATAGACAAGGGTCTTGGGAAAGAATATATCAGTTGCCAGGGGGGAGGGAGTGGGTGTTGTGCCTTAGTTTGAAAATAGGTTCTATGTTATCCCAATATTTAGAAGTGATTGGTTTAGTAGTTTACATTTCTTCCATCATTAATCAACGAGTTCAACACTGTAAAATATCAAGCAGTTTCTATGACACAAATTATACTGAACTTATGTAAGAAAGAGAGGCAAAACCATCCAGTGTGTCCAAACAAAATGTAGGAGTGGGAAGAAATATCTTTCACCCTAGATTTGCACTTTATCAGGTTTCCAGCAAAATACATCTATAAAAGGATTACAGAAAATGGTAACAAATTGATAAAGCAAGGAATTTTAATAATGAGTACCTCTCTTTTCCTGTATTGCAGCACAAGCCTTTATGAAGACTTTGAGACACATAATAATAATAATGATGATGATAATGTAACACTTTGACAGCAAGGGTTTTATATAATACTGCTTTAAAACCTAGCAATCTACAATAAACATATATAATCTTTACATATATATAATTCATTATTCTCACTCTTTCAGGGAAAAATTTTTTCAACATGTTTAAGCAAATACTGGTAAAAGGTTTTCTACTTGGATGTCTGTCTAAATTAGATTTACTTAATTAAATAATGCAAAATGAAGAGAAATAACTCATCAAAGAGGTTTCATCAGACAAATGAGATCCAAAATGTTTAGCTGTTTTTAAAACTTTTTTTAAAATTACCATACTCATAATACCTTTATTGTTTGACAATTTTCTTAAGTTAGGACAAAAATAAGACGAGTCACTCAAAGATGCCTTAAATACTCTGGGTTACCAAATTTTACAGTATTTTGGAAACCTGTCTTCTCAAAATTGTTATTTCATTCAAAACCATGTAATGGATTAAATCAGTTTATCACAAACACCGTAGGAAGTACTTAGAGCTACCAATAGCAAATAGAAACATTTAAAATGCTACTGAGATCCACAGAGATGCTTAACATATATAATACATTCTCACAATGAGGAGCTGAATTTGCAGAAATAAGTAGGTTCTTTCAGCATTAAGTTGCATGATTTAGATAAATATTTAATATACTTTATACTAACCACTCTACACTTTTCTTGACAGAACAACTGTGACAATTCTGCACATTTCATTTATTCTGCTACAACATTGGACCTCAAATAAATATCTTAATACGTAAAGCAGAGGTTTAGGTTATTAAGATGACTGCTTGTGCAATGCCACGTCAAGGGCTAACCCATGTTCAATTTTTAAGAAACATGTTCATGATCACACTCACAGTTTACAGGTTCAGACATCAATACATATTATGCAACAAGCAAACACCTGGCCATCCTTTGAGGTCAGCATCAGTTCTTCTAGACCTTTTTTCTCCTAGTATTCTTTTGGAGAGTGAATGCTGGTACAAATGCAGGTGCAACAACATTTCAGGCACTCAGGAAAATATTGTGTCCCACTAGAATTCTTTGAGAGAAAGGAATAGAAAGCAAATAGAAGGCAATTAGAAAATCCCCTTGTAACAATGAAAATAAAGGTCTGAAGAGTGGAGAAACTGAGAGTTATGCTTGTGTCATCATTCAGAATTTTTTGCATTTGTTATAAAGATTTCACATACCTGATTAGTTGGTTGCAGAGGAGATCCCCATCCATGTTATTCAGTAAAGAGTCCCAACAGTGTTATAGATCGGAAGGTTCAGTAAGAGAAATAGATTAAAATACAGCTCATATGCTCCTGATTTCTCAAAACTGTTTCCTTTTAATTGAACCCAAAAGTTTGGCAATAACTGCCTAGGTGATCCCTGTTTTCAATTGCCTACTAATTATTTCCTTCTTACAGTGAATAGGTGTCAGGGATGTGCTGGAGTAATTCTTGACCTTTGAAGTCAAAAGGCATAGTTGATGACTATATAGTCTAATTATCCCTTACAGGGATATTCACAATTCCTAACTTGGCTTTGAAGAATTAAGATGCTTGGTGCATACTTAATGAAGAGTGGAAGGTTGCTCCAGGGTCTGAGTTAGACTAGGTGACTAACTTTTGTTTTTCGACATCCTTGACAGTTTTAGCAACACATAGGAACAACTCCACTTTCTTGAAGAATGAGAGCAAACGCTCATCAGATATATCAACATACATAACAGGGCAAAAGCCTTTATGAATATCTGATCTGCTGGCAATACTTCTTCTAATGCAGCCCAGGATGCCATTGTCCTATGTAGCAAGGGCACATTTCTGGCTTATGTTCAACTTGGTGTCCACTAGTACCTCCAGGTCCTTTTCTGTAAAGCTGATTTCCAGACAGGTGGCCTCCAGCCTGTTCTGGTGCCTGGGGTTGTTCCTCCTCAGGTGCAGGATTTTTCACATCTCCTTGTTGAACTTGAAGTTCTTGTCAGCTCCTTTCTCCAAACGTTCAGGTCCCTTTGAATGGCAGCATGATGATCTGGCATATCAGACATCCTCCCAGTTTGGTGTCATCTACAAACTTCCTGAGGGTACACTCTACCCCATCACACAGATCATTAATGAAGATCTTATACAAGATTAGAACCAGTATTTATTCCATTAGCACGTCTGTTGCAATTTGTCAGTGACATAACAGCAGTGGTACTATGAAAAAACTACTGAATGTACTTTGGCCTGAAAATATTTTGCCTTCTGGATTCTTGCAGTAATAGTCAGCGTCAGTACTCAAAATTTCCCTATACTGAGGAACTCAAATGTAAACTCCAGTAGTAGAAAGATAAAAATAGGAAAAAAAACTCCTTAAAAAAAAGTAGCAAAGATAATAACTGGCAGGCTTATTCAGTAACCTAAACCCTGTATCAAGGTAAGCCATTTATTTCAAGTGACATGTGTAGATCCCTGAGGCTTTGAGGCCACAACTCATTTGTGTTGTTAGATACTGACACACACACACAGACTAATGAAAGATAAGGAAAATGTGAGAAAAGTCAAGAAATCATAGGAATAAAGGCAAGATAGCTGTCAGGAAACCGTGCATGAACACAAGCAGCTCATAGAGCCTACATTCAAGTATAATATCTCTAAGGAATACGACCTTAATCAATACAGTCCATTACATCTTTAGAGTCAGTACAGCTTCAAAGCTATTTGCATGTAAATGACTGCATTTTCTGTCACCCAGTATTATCTGATTATTATAAGCATAGCATTTTTTTTGTTGTTGTTCATGTGATTTATGCTTCATTTATGCTTAAAAGTTACAGAGGAGCTACTGGTGTCAGCAGAGCTTGGAGTTCCCCAAAAGGTGAATCCAAACAGATTCAAAGACCCCACACTTTGGGATTTTTTTTCTAATTTCCTGGTATAAAAATGTGTTGCCTTTAAGTATTGCCGCACTTGGTTGTTTGCTAGAAGACTGTAATACTTTCCACAGTTATCAAACACATTGAGACTGACGGAGTTGACTGTTGATTTGATATAACCTAATGATATGACACTGTGATGAGAAAAATAAAACTATGATGAAGAGGGCTATATCGTTAGCTACCTAGAGATACAGAAGCTTTTCCAGACTTAGTACCACAAAGGGATACCAATAAATAAAAAAACAAACAATAGTCAGCATTGATAAACAAAAAACCTCAAACCAGGACAAGTTTGGAATCCAAGTTTGGAATAAGATGTCAGCTAATGAGGAACATGTCAAATACTGTGATCCATAATCAAGGAATCACAGAATCACAGAATGATAATGCTATATTATTTAAAATTATTAGCATATGGAGAAGAAAAGAAACAAAAGACAGCAAACTAGAGGCAGATAATATCTCATCAGAAACATGGAGAAGTAGAAAAAGCCACACTCCTTCCATGCTCATAATCTCAGAAGAATTATGTGACCTAGTTCAGTCTGTATTGCAAATAAGAGATCGTAATCAGGCTACACTTGGGCCCTACTTGATTATGAGACATGCAACTGTTCATAAGTCTGAAGACATGGCAGTCTAGGTTGCAGCATCAATAACTTAGCTACTTGGGAGATTGAAGTCTTCTCAACTCAAGTATTAAATCTGAGCTCTGTGGTTTTTGTTTCTGTGCAATACTTAAATATAGATGGTTTGAACTGGCATAATGATCTGAGAAGTGAATGATTTTATTTTCTGTGCTTATATAGATGGAACCTCTTTCCTTTCTAGCTCTACCTTCTTGTCTAGTATGATATGAAGTTATTTAAAACTAGGTTATATACTGTCTTGACAATGTCTGCTTGTCGAGGATGCTGTCCATACCTATAGCTCTTTCCATCAAGATGATTTAAGAAGATTAATCAGGATTTTCTTATTAAATTTACAACAGTGGACTATAAACAATAAGTATAATTGTCTTCAGTGAAATCTGGGGTGAATTGGCTTTCTGCACAGGACATGAACTTAACGCAGGTTAGGTTGCAGTCCAAACTGTTAATCTTATTTGACCTAAGCAATTAAACCAGAATTTGGAATTCTGTGAACCAGTTTCCTCCAAAAGAGAAACTGCTGAAGAATGGCTGAACTCTCAGTTCCCTGGACAAAGGAAAGTATTATTTTGCCTGACATGCCGAACTCCTTTCAATGAACATTTAACCTAACAGACTTCACTGCTGTGCCACCAGGGCTTTTATGAATGAATCTGGAGGTTCCCATCTGGCTTGCTGGCGTCCTTCTTTTCTGCCTTGCCTCTACCATCCCAGAGCTGTGTGTCATAGTCTGTGTTGGATTTAGCTGTGGTGACTGCAAAGCTTTTAGGCTCTAGCTATTTGCTCTACCCCTTCATCAAGCAATATGTCTTGCCCTCAGCTAGTGCAGCTAAAGCTTGAAAATAATAATGTAAATGCAAATCGATGGCTGGTTTAAGTTAATATGCCAAGTTATGAACTAGTACAGTTTCTGCAATAACAGCCCCCAGAAGAAGTAGAAAGGAAAAGCTCAAAGTAATAAGCTCTTCAGCCAGCCTGGCTCTGTGATTATATGATTACATCTGAATACATCATTAGTACCCTCACACACCATTTCCACAAAAACAAGATAAAAAGCTGCCTTTGCTCATGCAAACAACTTTGTGCAGCAGCCTCAGGAGTGTGTCCTTGTTTTATAAGGATGTATACTTAAACTCAAGTTAGAGGCAATTGTTATTTCAGCTACAGCTAGTCCTATGAAGAAATTTAATGAAATTTAAAAGCAGGAAGTAAATATGTTAGCCAGTATTAGTTGCTTATAATTCAACCCACAGCATTATTATTCTTTAAACATCAAAACGTAGTGAGTAGTAATTTAGCAGGAAAACATTTTGTGAAGACCAGGATAGTACCATTTCACCCTTCGGTAAACAATATAGCACAGCCAGGGAGATTATTTACATACTGACAGCTGGTCTGCTAATGCTCTCCCCTCCCTGCCTATCCTCTAGGCTGTGCCCGCACGGCTCAAGACTCCTTGCATTGATCCTAGCATTTAGCAATCTCAGCAGTTTTTTATGGTCAGAGATGGCTTGCACAGTCTCCACAAAGTTTACATGGACAAAGTTTTATTTGTATCATGATGCTGGCTTCTTGCAGCGCGACGGTGTTGCAACCCCATCTCCTGTGCAGCTTCAGTGTAGCCATATCCTGCTTCTCTCCTAGTGTAATACTCTACTTCAAATGATTTTATCTTCATCTGACTTACGTAAGAATACATCTGGTATTAAAATAGCTTTTGTAGCATTAGACTTTTTTCACATCTCCTCATTTTATGCAATATATTGTTACTCCCCTTTTCAACTCAGATAGTTATGACAGAACAGTATTACATTTCATTTTGTTCAGTAGGCTGTGTCATTGCATAACTGTGACCTTTTTGTGGACCAATTCTTGTAGTTGTCAGGAAATTACGACTTGTAATGATCCACAAAAATGCTATTGCTTTGTCTCCTGATGATGTAGAATAGCGTACAATAACAGCCTTTTTCGATTCATTCCGTTCTCTTCCACTATTTGCAGTTGGAAAAACAGCAAAATAGAATACAAATGTATGGATCCTTACTATCCTTTTTTTTGTTTGTGAAATCAGCTGGTGTCATTGAAGCAAGCTGTTTGTTTCTCTAGATAACCTTTTATTTGAGTGTATTTAAGTTATAATTTTTCTCTAGATGTAAGGACACTCATAGAAACACCTCCTTTCCAAAGCACCCTGCACTCTTCCCATCAAATCTGACATTATAAATGTTTGAACATAAAAATCAATTGCATGATACGTCTAGTGCTTTTCTTAGCCCACAGAGCTCCTATAATTCATAGTTATGAGTCAAGCCATGTAAAACTATTTAAAATGACTAAAGATATAACCCCCTATAAAACTGCCATAATCCCTCCCTGCAGGTTATTTCAGCGTAAATTTTCTGTATCATACGGATGCTCATCTGATCTTCCTGTATCTTAATATTTTGGAAAAGACAACTGTACACATAAGGGCTGAGCTTCAGCCATTCCATTGACTTTTTATTTAAATGTATTTTTCATATAAATTAGGCAGCTTTATCTAATCCTCTATAAAAATTCTTGTGTATATTCCACAGCAATTAAACCACAGGGAATGAATTACTTGTAAAAAAATTCAGTAAACTACTTAACACATTACTTAAAGTTTCTCAGAAAACAAAGTATGAGATAAACAAAATTTAAAAGGTCCAAACTGAAATGAAACACTTCATATGAAAGGGTATGCATAAAACAATTTATTTATCTCACTCTTTCTTTGCCTTCATTGTCACATTTGTGTACAGAGCTCCAGGATTTTAACTTTCTGCTCCCAGCTAGTTTTTCTAGATCCATGTGGGTATTTTGTTCATTAACAACTCCACTGATCAGCAGCTGCAATTTTGGAAAAAACTTCAAACAAGGCAGCCTTCATGGACATTTTTTTTTCCTTCTATTACTCTGTAGATCTGCAGATGTACAGTAGACCTGTAGTTGTCAGCACAGTGTTTGAATACGGCAAATGCCTATATTTTGTGGGTGTCTTTTGGGGGTGAAAGTGAAGCATAACAGCTCCTTTCCCAGGTGCCATCACTTAAAAGTCTTTCTTTCTCTTTCTCCTTCAAAGCACATGCCACAAGGGGCAAAAAAGATTAAAGTCTTTAATGTTCTTCTTTACACATGTAAAAAAGATGCCGTTTATCTTCAGATAATTTTTTTCTTTTGTTTCCTTAATTATTATTTTCCTGGGGGAAGCCAAAGTAATTTTCTATGAAATAAATAGAGTACAACATTAGACTTTCTTTTTTTTTTTTCCCTTCCTTTTTTTTCCTCTTTAAGAGACTGTTCAATCAGATCTGTGGAAATGATGGGGGTGTATGCTGGTTTCTAACCTTGCAATTATTTCAGGTTTTTTGAGCCTATCCACAGCTATTCTCTGTACTCCTCAGAGCCCTTTGCAATAAGGCTATTATGGCAAAGAGCTTGACTGCATTGTGGCTGCTCCTAATGTTTATTCATAAGCTTTTGCTTTTAGATTAATTTATAAGGTCATTCTGGGAACCCTTATATGTATGATTACATTTCCATACAATCTGCCACCATGCAACTCAGCACACCTGCAGGCAGGGCCAGAGGGACCTGCAGGGATGGGCTGGCAGGAACACCATGAAAGTCAGCAAGTGCAAATCCGATGAGACAGGCTGAGGCTGCAGGGACCGGGGGGCAGTTCTGTGGGAAAGGCCTCGGGATGCTACTGGGCAGTAAGATGAATGTGAGCCCATGGTGTTCCCTGGCAGCAAAGGCAGACAGCGGTCTCCTGGGCTGCATGAACAGGGGCACAGCCCATAGACTGAGGGAAGAGACTGTCCCCCTTTATGTGGCACTCATCAGCCCTCACCTAGATACAGTGTCCAATTTTGGGCCCCAGCACAGCAAAGACGTGGTGAAACACAGATGGATCTTGGAGAGGACCTCCATGGTGGTAGGGCTGGATTGCTTGCCCCCTGAGGAAAGTCTGGGGAAGCTGGACTAGTTCAACCTGGAGAAGGGACAGATTTGAGGTTATCTAACAGACCTCCACAGCCTATGAGGGGTCACCAAGTTTGTTCCAAGATGCTGTGCTGTCTCTGTCCCTGGAGGAATTCAAGCCCCAGCTGGAGCAAGCCACAGGCAGCCTGTTCTGATTCCAGAACTGACCCTGATTTGAGCAGGGGGTTAGACTAAAGGCACCCCAAGGTCCCTTCTGAATTAACCTGTTATGCTGTGCTTCCACTTCTGATCAAAATTACACATCGCAGATAACCATGCAAAAAACTTCTTCAAGTTTTAACATCTTAAGCAGTGGCAGAACATCACAGTACTGGAAATGTTATTCAAGGCATTAATTGCAGCTGGAAGTGGTGAGACCAGGAACTGCATGTCTGAAGAAGCAGAAATGCTTTACAGTAAATAGTGAGTTTCTGGGAAACAGGGAAATCCAATCAGTGTTGTGTTTCAACTGCAGTAACTGGATGCCAGGAGTGCATGAGGGCTGGCATGCTGATTTGCAGCGTGTGGATAAAGCATATCATGTAATCTCCTTTCCATGACAATATTGGTATATATGCCATAGTAGCAAAAAAATTGAAATAGCATGTTAATGAGTATCACACCTTACCACAGCTTCAGACTGAACATGCCTTCAGAATAAACCAGGTTGCCTGACTCTAGCTGGATGATTGTCATGACACCACTTCTGAGAAAGAAGTCCTTGTTTCTTGTTGGTGTCTTTGGATGATTATTCTTGAAAGTGTAGGGAAAGAGGGAAGTAACTATGGAGCTGGAGAGTTTTATCTTGTGGTGAACATGCTACAAAGTCTAGGTAAATGAGACATTTTTGCCCCAGATCTGAGGATTGATATTCACTTAATTTCCGCATAGCTGGGGTTTCTTTTATTTTATTTTTTTTATTTGTTTCATGCAATATATTTTTCTTCTGCAAAAAAAAAGTCTGACTTCTATTTAGTTATGTTGAGAGGAGTGTGTAGAGCTGAGAGTGGATGGTGTTGCTACAGAGTCAACTTGCTTGAAACCATGCCATATTAATGCAAACTGATGAGGAAAAAAATAATTTGTATGCCATGTAGACCTTTTTCAAGATAACATGAGTGAAGTTTGGATAAGTATCCCTAGTGGAAACCATTGAAAAGTTTACTTTGCATTAATTCAAAATTGATATTTCTCTTATGTTTCTTTTCCTAATTCTATTGTGCTGTACATTATGTCTTTTTATTTTCATCATCTTTTTTCCAAAAGATAGTTCTGAATTCCTCCCTTTTGGTTCATTTCAGATGCCATGAATCAATGCACAACAGACTAGAATTCACTGCATGTAAAATATATCTGGCTGAGTGTACAAGTCTTCACCTCAATGATTAATATATATTTGATCTGAAGCACATTAACTAGTGTAAAAGTAATCTCAAGTGTTATTACAGCATGTATTTTTAATTGCATTTTTCTTCAGTGGATTTCTGAAGTACTTTAAAAAAGAGGCCAATATCATTCCCTTTATTTTACATATGATAAAAAAGAGGTGTCTACAAGGAAAAGAAATTGCCATAAACTTGGAATTAAATAGAGAAAAAAACCCCTCATGTCCAATATTGAAATTCGGTTTGACTATTCTCTAATACTGTCTATCCTGTAGGTTTCTAAATTGGCTAAATGTCTCCCTGATTGGTCTGCAAAGTCACAAGACACTTGGTCCTGTGCTGAAGTACCTTTTGCAGCCAAACAAGGGCAGCTTTCCTACCCAGAACTCCACTGCCACCCAAGAAGCTTCTGATTTAATGCTGTGGAAGAAAGCTGACTAGCTAGAATCCCTGGCACTGAAGATTGTTGTTCTGGGTCAATCATGTCCCAGGAGGGCACCACAGCTGCTAAACACACAAACGCAGTGCATCAAATCATGTTCCAACTTATTTCTTCAAACCCAGCCATTTGGACCATCATCAGTTCAGAAGTTACAAGGAGGAGGGCCTTAACTTCAGCCTGGTGGTTACAGCAGCCATCTGGGAAGAACAAGAGACTTCTGATCCTCAGTTTCAGTGACAGTCTAACACAAAGTGCAGAAACACTGCTGGGATCAGGTGAAGATCCTCTGTGATGGGTGAGACTCAGGGTCACTGAGCTGCTTCGTAATTCTCTCATTTCTGGCCCAACAGTGACCTGACTTTCACAGGAGAAAGAAGGAAATCTCTCTGCAGACTTCTGCTGGAAGAAAGTGCTTTGTTAGCATTATTAGGTGTATGTCTGAACTGGGAAAAGCTTACATGATGGCCTTCCCACTTCTTCAGATGCAAACCACTGGTCTTTTATGTAAACACAGATGGAAAGCTATTGTTGCCATAATTTTAAAAATAAAAATACTCCTTTAGTTCATCTATTCCATTAGGGTTTTTCCCTAGAAGTAGGCTAGATGACCCAGATCCTCAGTGAATGCAGGCACTTAAAATATCTTTTTTTTTTTTCCTCTAAACATTAGATTGAAGATAAATATACAGCTGCCACAGGTGAACTAAACCATAGGGACGTCTGCTCTCTCCATTGACACTATACAGACCTTTTCTTGGGAAGACTGTGTTGAAACCATAGTGATTTTTCTCTCTCTGTGGTATATTAAGGATGTCAATAGTAAGTCCATCTTTTATCTAGGATGGAGACAGTCTTCTAAATTCCATTTCAGTGTTTTCCAATTGTACAAAACAGATATAAATAATAGTCTATAAAGTCTCTCAGAAAAAAATCAACAAAACAGCAAATAAACTCCACAATTAAGACTAATTAAAAGGATTATTTCCTTTGGTAGTACTCTGAACACTATTGAAAGTGGTGATGGGGAGTTTGAAAGTCTCTGGCAACTGTACCATCCCTCCACTCACTTTCAAATAAAGGCTTTGTGCTGGCAATGTGGAGTGCACTGTAGGAGGCAAGCATACCTGAGAAGCTGAGGTAATATTCAGGGCATGGCTATATACTTTTTCTTCCTAGAGACATTTTGAGTTTCTGACACATTTACCATTATCCATTACCACAGTCTTTCATTTCTTCCTTTACAAGTGGTTGTGAGGCCACTTTCCAGGATCATTACCAAATCCCTGAAAGCTTAAAAAATAATCACAGTTTTAGTGATCTAGTTTACAGGGTGTCCTAACAGCAAGTTTAGGCAGGGATTTGGGATTGTTGAATGGTTATGGGAAGGATAAGAGGCAGAAGGATGAGAGGAGCTTAACTGACTGGTTTTACATCCTTACAAAGAAAGCATGGTGAAATGATCTAAGACAGTTACCCATGGGAGCACAGAGCAATATGTAATAAATCTTGTTGTCAGGAGTCACACAAGTCACACAAGAAATATACCAAACACATTAATATTTGTGAGAAGCAGCACCACCTTGAGTAGATTTGCTGTCCTTGTTAGTAGCATTCAGCACTGCATTTATAGATTTCCTTTAAAAAAAAATAAAATAATAAAAACAAAAAATTGATTTCACTAAGGTAAATAAGTAATTTCACTGCTACAGAATCATGGAATTTCAGAGCTGGAAGGGACCTCTAGAGATCATCTAGTCCAACTCCCCTGCCAAAGCAGGATTGCCTGGAGCACATTACTCAGCACTGCATCCAGGTGGGTCTTGAAAGTTTCCATAGAAGAGGACTCCACAACCTCCCTGGGCAGCCTGTTCCGGTGCTCTGTCACCCTCACTGTAAAGAAGTTCTTTCTCATATTCGATCGGAACTTCCTATGTTCCAGCTTGTGCTTGTTACCCCTCATCCTGTTACTGGGAACCACTGAAAAGACCCTGTCTCCATTCCCCTTAAACCCACCCTTTAGATAGTTGTAAACATTAATAAGGTCTCCCCTCAGCCTTCTCTTCTCCAGGCTAAAGAGTCCCAGCTCTCTTAGCCTTTCCTCATAAGGGAGGTGCTCCAAACCCTCAGTCACCTTTGTTGCCCTACGCTGGATTCTCTCCAGCAGTTCCCTGTCTCTCTTCAATTGGGGAGCCCAGAATGGACACAGTATTCCAGTTGTGGCCTCGCCAGAGCAGAGTAGAGGGGGAGAATGATCTCCCTTGACCTGCTGGCCACACTATTTCCTACGCAGCCCAGAATTCCGTTTGCCTTCTTGGCAATAAGGGCACTTTGCTTGCTCATGGATAATTTACTGTCTACCAACACCCCCAGATCCTTTTCTTCAGAACTGCTTTCCAGCAGGTCCACCCCTAACCTATACTGGTGCCTGACATTCTTCCTCCCCTACAGGCGGAAGGTGTAGGACCCTACATTTGTCCTTGTTGAACCTCATTACTTTCTCCTCTACCCATCTCTCCAGCCTGTCTAGGTCACACTGGATGGCAGCACAGCCCTCTGGGGTGTCAGCCACCCCGCTCAGTTTGGTATCATCAGAGAACTTGCTGAAGATGCACTCTGTCCCCTCGTCCAGGTCACTGACAAATATGTTAAACAATATTGGTCCAAGTATTGTTCCCTGGGGGACTCCACTGCTTATGAAGGGATTAGTAGATGTAGCCTACAGCTCATCTTCAGAAGTGTGGCAAGACACACAGGTTCTGTTCTGTCACTGCTGCCTTTTGTGTTGTCTTAATATGGCCTCATTATTACCTTACCTTCTCTTTTCTTCGTACCTCAAGCGGTTATCTTCAGTGTATTTTTGATATTCATCTAGTCAGTATAATGCCTGACTTTTTGTTATCTATATCAACAGTCTCTGACCCTTGGCCTTGCAAATTCCCTCAGCATGGACAAAAACTAGTCAGTTCTTATCATCATGCTCACCTTCCTGCTGGAAAGGAATGGATGAAGACAAATAAATGAATAACTGAATTTTAGTTGTGCTGTCATCTTCATCAAGAACACACTTACCTGGTCCATCATCAATGACAAGCAAGCTATACCAGTTGTGTGCTGAAATATTTTTATTTGTGTTGGAGATCTTGTAAGAAGCACAAATACAAGTATTCCTCAGGAGAAGTCGTCATTATTTAACTGATAAAGTTGTCAGACTCTTCAGAATAAACCTGTCTTTCCTTCTTTACTGAGTGCCACCAGAAAAGTATTGTTTTGATTGTATTTTAGAGCTGATAGTGTAGCAGAAATTATCACTGGTGAATAGGGAGGATATTGTCAGAAACCTATCCTTGCAGTTATTTATCAAAATTTGATAACAAAGGGATGGAAAAAAAAGGTAAAAAACAATGAAAAAATTGAGCTAATACTATCTGCAGAGTTTTTCATTATTACAGATGCAAAATAGCTTCTCAGTATCTGTTTTGGTTCTGCCTTGCAATAGATCATTCTAGATGATATATAAATATATATAAAAATAGATAATTCATAGAAATACCATGCACTATGACTCTGCATAATAATTCAGAGTGATAAAAGTGATAGAAACTGAAAAAGCCTTTAGGAAGAAAAAGTATATAGCCATATCCGTGCACTTAACACATCACTTGTACATGGCAGAATTGAATTTGAAACTCACATTTGTAAATCTTTATTACCTTATTCAAAGTAAAATCCACAGTAGAGGGCATAGAAATGTTTTGGTTTTGGGTTTTTTTTTGTATAATGATCATCACAGAAATTAATTTTTCATGACAAGGTATTTCACACTTTTTACCTAAGTTGTCTGAGGCATCTATGTTCAGTGACTTTGGATTGATGGCAAGTGACTATGATGTTTCTTTAAGTGTTGATTCTTCCAAGGAAAGTTGGAATAAGTAGTCAAAAAGTGAATAAAGATGAGATGGAAATATGCCTGAAAACTGAATCATAACATGCTCATATTTTAGTATTTTAGTCTACCCTATGGAAATACACTTCTTGAATGAAATGTGACTACCTTCTTTTACAGCTATAGCTTCAGACATAGTCTGATGCTATAAGGCAGAGAAGTGTTGCCATATGGATTGATGTAAAATTTAATAGTCTACTCTGAAACCGAATATTCATTAATCAAATTGGAAACATCTTTTTCATGTGGTCATATTTACAATTAGTAAAACAAAAATTAATGCCTCTGATTTTCCTTGTGCTTACAGTAAACAGTAGTATTTATGCACATCCTGAAGTAACATGGATATCCACTCTTCTTCCCACTAGAGAAAATCATTAATAACAAATATAAATCTCTTCTTAGCACTTAAAACCACAGTGTTTGCAGCCTCATAGCTTTTCAAATAGAAAATTCTTTTAAGAAGAACTTTTTTTTTTTTTAAATTAACAGATTGGCTAAATTTATCAGGAACCGAAAACTTGGGAATATCTAAATATAAATTTCAGAAGTTAACTGCAGGCTTCTGTTGTAAGTCTAGAATAAAATGATTAATCATCAGAATGTTTCTTTGAGGTAGATGACAGATACGTTACTATTATTGTAGCCTAAAGAAGTGAAAAGCAGATGTGGTTACTAAATAGAATGCTTTGAGGATAGGACTTCTGGCAACCTTGTTAAATTACAAACAATATTTTTCACAATATTGTTCTCAGACTGTAAATAGAATAATAAATTATTCATTTGGAATATCTTTTTTTTAATCTCTAGCTTTCTGTGTACTATTTACTTCATATAAGCAGTCAATATGGAACATTTTTCTTAATGGATCAAAAAAATACATGAATATGCTTTCATTTAAAAAGAAACATTTCCATAGTTGTATTAATAAGAAAAATAAAAAATTCTGTTATGAATTTCAAATAACGTTTTTGGCATTTGTTGTTTTTGCCTTAGCCTTGCACCACAGAGCCACAAAGAATATCCTATATCCCTAAAAGATGTGTAAGCAAAATATTCTTTAAATATTATTGTATAACATTACGACCATGAATTCATTTGACAGATTTCTGCAGGATGACCGATTACACAATATATTCAACACATATAAAGGTATCTATTTTGAAGGAAACTGGAGGGGTCTGTTACCAGAAACTCAGAAAATGCAACAGTGCAATCATTACAACGTGCATTTCAAATTGCCGCTTTCATTGTTACCTTTCAGTGCCTTCTGCTAGCATAAATGAGAGAGTTCTCACTTCCAAGAAAAGGAAGTAAACCTTCCTTATCAGCTTCCATGCTGTTCCCCTCTAACTATGTCAATCAACATGTCCCAGTTTTACTTAACGATGAGTACTAATGATTTACCTAGTTAGCAGATCTCCGAGTTTTGCTGTATATTTCTGGTACTATGTATAATAAGAGTCCACTTCCCAGCATGGAGATGCTTCTGACACCATAATTTTCAGTGTAATCTTGTGTTTTTCTTCCCATCGGATATCACAGAAATATATATGATCATACTGAGAAAATACAATACTTGGCATACCTGACTTTGCTAATTTTCTGTCTAAGGGTGTGTACGTCACATTACTGCCAGACAGAAAGAACGAAGTGAAGTCCCTCTAACCACTGGATCCATAGGATACCACCATTTTCACTCAAGGCACTGTCATAGTGCTCTGCAGAAGTGCTAGGTGTGAGATGACCTGTGGTCTGGGAGTTTTAAGCATAATTGTTCTTTCCTGACACACGATCAGACCTAGACACATGAGCTGTCTTAGAAGAGCTGCTGGGAGATGCTCGCACCACCTATTCATGGCATCAGCTGGAGACTACTGACTTGTTTTCTACTTGGTGAAAACCCCAGAGTCCTGCAGCTGTTAAACATGTCCTCTGAAGAAAACAAAGTGCTAGGCACAGGACTGATTTTCCCAAATCTTACCCTCAGTCTTTTCAAGACAGAAAGAACCACAAACTTAGACACTCTTAGGGCATTTTGGTATCATAATAGTGACTAAACGCAGCAGAGAATCAGAAACAGCACAGTCTCCCTGGTGTAGCACTGAGCCCAGCACAATGAGCCCAGCTGACAGGACGACGCAACTAAGCTGCTGTCAGCACCTTTGCATGCTGCCATCCTGGACTGCGCAGACCTATCAGTCTGAGCTGGCATTTACCGGAGCTTCCTCAGTCTCCTGTTCTTTTTTTTTTTTTGTCACTTGGTACAATGCTGCATCAAGAACATCCTACAGATATCTTGAAATCCAGAATTTACAGAATTCAGTAGTCAAGGGGATCAGGGCTTTATCTCTCTGTTGGCAGTGCTACAGATAGATGACTTCATGGACCAGTAAAAGGGGATTGCATCATATGCACCAGATATCTAAACATATCTGATCATCGTTTGAACAGCTTCAGCAACATCAAATAGGAATACCTAACCTCAAGCAGGTATACCTAGAAGTAACAAGGAATAAAGTGCACTGACTTCTCAAGTATGGGTCTTCTTGGGGCTTAACAGATCTTACTGATTTAAGCAGTGCTGAGGTTACACTATTAGGCATTCAGGAGTAGAAAGCTTTTTGGAAATGTCTAGCAAAATTGACACTGTACATAGATGCAGCAATAGCATCAGTCAACTTTTATAAAGTTTCTCAGCTAATTTGATTTTCAGCATATACTTTTAGCAAAGTTGTAGGCCAGATAAGTCCAATTAGTATCCGGAGAAAGCTTAATTACTTTCTGCCTGACCTGGTACACAGTAATTTTCACCCATGTTCCTACAGAACAACCATCTCATAAAACAACACAGTCCATGAAACTGTCCTCTGTAATGTCTCAGGCAAGATCCACAGGTGCTATCTACACCATGATGCAGAAGACAGAAGGATGGGTAATACTTTTTTTTGTTTGTTTTCTTCACCTACAAGGTGTGCAATTTAAAATGTTCCTGATTATCACAGGATGGTGGTACCAGACCTAGGATATCTACTCCAGATAGTAGGACTTTCTCAGTATTAAGGGACTGGAATCAGGTATATGACATCAACACAGCAGGCTTATTCTCAGTTGTCGCAGTGCCAGCTCTCTACTGTAACAATCTATATGACACTAGAAGAAGGCAACTGATCACTACATCTACCTGGAATGGCAGAGGAAAACACACCAACAAATGCCCAAGCAATTTCTAATATTTACCAGAGATTGCAGTAACATGACTTCTGGAAATAGTATGCCATCCCACCTCTAGTTACTGACATATCATTTTCTTAGACACCTCAAAACGCCTACCTCATATGTGCAAGATCATGTGCATTGTAAAAAGCACTAAATCTTGCAGTTTCAGATCTGTCAGCGTTTTCGTAGCTGCAAGACCCTAAGTTCTACTTTTGATTCATTTGCTTTACTCTTTTTTAATTTCTGTCATTTAATAATTAATATCTTAGAAAATAAAACTTGTCCTTCATTTCAATCCTGTTTCACCGACTGCTTTTGCAGAGTGTTGATCCCTGCTTTTGCCAATATCAGTATGATTAGCCTTTTAGTAACGACACAGTATTTGCGTAGTAGCCTAGTGAATCTGTTCACATTATGTATCTGTCCTCTTCTCTTCAGCCATGAAATGATTGCTTTTTCTTCTAACAGTTCATCAGGTAAAGTGAGATTAAGACACACGCAGAACAATTAGCTTTTTTGAGAGCATACTTCATTGCCCAGTCCCAAAAAAAGCAGACACGTCAATATGAGCTTGTGTGATTACTTCTTTAGTGATAAAATATGCCCTTCAGTGGTACCCTGTGGACGTCTCCTGATGTGATCTCTAGGATGGTCTGTAAAAAGTTACATTTGAGATTCTTAGATTAAGATAGTCTTTCAAGGTGGTTATCTTAAAATATATCAGGGCATGATGTAACGGAAAGGACCTGCTGATCTCCTTTCACTAAAAAGAGCTGAGGATGACCAATGCACCTTTTGATTTGATCAAGATGAAACTAAATATATGGTTGAAAAAATGCACATCAAAATTAGTTTATTAGTTTTCACAGGTTCGGGGTGTCTATAACAGAGGGTTACCATGATGTTAACTTAGTATCATTACTTCCGAAGCAATTCTGCATGAAAAAAAGTGAAATGCACTCATGTCTATTATTTTATTTTATCAAAATTTTTTACTAAAGAGGTAAGGAAAAATATGTGATTATAAAAGTCGATGATTTTTTCCCTTAACTGATACTTTAATCTTTTCTTCTCCAGTATAGTATTGGAATGCTAATTTCAGATGGTTTTTTTGTACCTCTCTTCTCTTATTATCATACACTAAATATTTTAGAGGAATAAAATACACGTGTAAATAGAATGAGATTATGTTTTTATCTACTAAAGCATAGATGGATCTCAGGGGTGCCTGAGAAGAAAAGAAAGCTACAGGAAACTGAAATCTCTTCAGTAGATCAATATACAATTGATGCCAGCACAGCAACTTGGAATTCGTGGACAGAAGAGGTTTATAACTATGTCTTCCTTTTAAAACACAGTTGATCTATTTTTGCACAATAATCAAACCCAGGAAATTCTTCCTTGAAATGAAAATATATTTAGCTGAACATTTTTCTAAATAAAAGTCACTCAAGTGAAATTAATTACTTCCACACAGCCAAGAGGAACTGGATAATGGAGCCCTTGGGATAGGTGCCACTCCTGGAGAAAAAAGTCCTACACATTTTTTAATGCAGTCTGAGCAGGTTTTTTTCACATGAGCTACTCTGAGCAGCTCTGCAACCTAATGAGGCACTCTTTGAAATGCATAGTTCAGAAGGCAGTTCAGAAGGTAAAAAGGAGACTTTATACACCTGAAACGTAAGACTGAGTTAGTATTTAACCTCAGTGGATGCAAGTGGCCAGCTCTTAGCAGATTCATTTATTCTGCTCTATTCTTTGTTATATTCTCTGGAAAGTGCTAGAAGTGATGTCCAGTTAAGCCTGTTTGGGAGTCTGCTTGAAAAATTCAGGTAAGAATAAGGGCTGAAGGGCCAGTATTGTGATTTACAGGAGCAGGGCTGACATTCTCATAAAGTTTACTCCAATCCATGAACAATGGCATTTAGTAAAACCCTGCTTCCTGTGGCTCTGAAATGGACAAATTTCATATGTACCTTTTCGTCAGAGGCAAGACCGAGTCTGGTTTCCAAATCAAAGCCACCCTGTGAAGGTAGAACTGTCATGCAATTGTCTGCATCTGACAGTGGAGGCGCACCCACAGATCTGCTGCTCTTCCCAGGGCACTCTGTGCACAGAAGCATCTCCTTTCCAGCTATAGGTGTGCTCAGTATGCCTCTCTCATTCAGGCATATAACCTCATAGATGGCTCCTCAGCAAGCTGTCACACAACTGCTGTAACTTCAGGATCAGGGAATTCCTTCCTGACTCCATCTGGGATTTTTATGGGTCCTCAAACACAGCGCAAAGAGGTCAGTGAGCATCTGGTCCTTAATCTGTAACCATCAGTCAGCTGTTGATTCTCGTTGTATGAGTCTTCAAGCTTCATTTCTTCATGTAAAATGGGACTGATCTTACTTCCTCATAAGAGTGCCAAGAAGCCTACTCAAATATTACACATGCCTTGTGAAATGTGATATATATGAAAGAATTTCAATCTTTTCAATCTGTGATCCTCCATATCTCTGACTTGCTGAAATGTTATTTTAAAGAGGATAAGAAAATTGCAGAAAACACCTGAAAACACCAAGATATGTTAGAAACACTAGTAGTGCCATACATAACTAAGTTGAAGAGCAATACAGTATATTTTGAAAGAAATAAAAACACAGAATTTGATGCTAGTGATAACTTGGAAACTGCTGGAGTTCAAATCACAATTGAAGACAAAAGAGTAACAAAGATAATTTTCAAAGTTAATGATGAGAGCATCTATCATCTTGTCATTGGCCAATATGGCCCAAACCTCAAAACTAATAGAGTTATAAGACTTTAAAGTTTCGTTAATACTATTTTTAAAGTGTGTTATTTTCACACTATTAGATCTCTATTAAAAGAACGTTTCTGTGTTACTATTTCTTTGCTCTTCTGTGTCATCAAGTCTCAGCAAAGAGGTATTAATGGACTTGGGGGGGATTGGAAAAATTTGTAGGCCCATAACTTCACTCTTTTCTCCTGAGCTCTTAAATCTTCTTCTCAAAGCCCAGATAGGTATACAGTATTTTTTTATCAGAAAAAGCATGAACTTTCTATCTTTAATTGCACAATATTAAGAAGACAGAGAGCCCAATCTGTGCCAATCATAATGCAATGCAGATTTGACCTTCACTGTCATGGAAGCAAGCACAACAGTGATAAACAGCTGTGTTCTGCTTCTCTTATATATGCTAAAGAAGAAATGAGTATAAGAACTATGAGAACAGTAAGACTTCTACAACTAGAGCTTAAACACAGCTCCTTTCCACTCGTACCATGAATTTACCAACAATCTTTTATTACAGCATTTCTAAGAACCTTTGCAGGCCTGCTTCCTTCTATTTTACAGCATTTCAGAGAGCCCTTGTGTTTATTACCAACTCAGAGAGGATGCTTCTCTTGATTGCTATACAACCACTGTAGGGAAACAGCCTGCAAATTTGCAGTACTCTGAGGAATGCTATTACGAGTTGGGCATTTGTTGAAGTATTCCCATACCTTGTTTGTTTGAAAACCCGCTCCCAAAGAATGAACTCATCTTGAAATTATCCTTAATGCAATTAAAGCCAGGGTGAAATGCAAATAAAAACACGTATTTGCTATACCTTAAATGAGAAAACAGTTTTAAACACTTACAGAAGACAAAGACAAAAAAAAAAAAAAAAAAAAAAAAAAAAAGAAAAAAAAGGAAGAATTAATCTTGATCTTTTCACCTCAAATTTAAAATGAAAAGACTCTCCCTGAAATCAGCCAGTTTGCTGGGAATGTTTTCCTGACAGTCATCCAGTCAAGAATTCCTCCTTTCCGTTACCTTATGTCTCAAATTACACTTATTAGAAAGAGCATTATATTGGTGGAGTATGTTCATTTTGTATCTGTTCACCATAGCTGAACTTTCCAGGAAGTCTATGCATATTTAATCTTTCTTATTAATGCTTCCTCTTTATAATTATTTCTTCCTTATTCAAAGACAGGCTTGACATTTTTATTGCTAATTTAAGGACTATATAACCTGTCAGGAGATACATAAATCACACTCATTCAGGCCAGGTGCCTTCTCATGTACCAGATTCATCAATTAGATTTCCTTTATTCAGCAATGGTAAAATTCTTCCTTTCCTTTGCCCGTGGTGACTCAAGGTGCACATTTCATTGTGAAGTGTGTCCATGTCCTGAACTTTCATTTATATTTGTATGAAAGTTCACAGAATCTTTGTATTAACAGCCAAATGGGATAAAATCATACTGTTCATTAATGTTTTTTATACTGAGGTCAAATATGATGATAATTAGCTAACAAATATAACTGTGAAAAGGCTAAGTCCTCTAATATCTTCCAGTAGGACTATTGTAATGTTTTCATGTAGTCTGCAATGATTAATTAACTTATTTAGCATTTCTCTTGCACTCAGGATGCTACTTTAGCTATTTAATGTTTTCATAATCTGTATAAAACAATTCATAAAAATTTCATCCCATATGTACATTCTGGTTCTTTTTGGATAGTTGTAATATTTGTCTACAAATTTGGTATGATTTTGTGTTCAAATACTACAGTTTTGCTGAGCAGCTGGACAGTGCTTAGGTCAGTGGTTTTTCGCACCGCTTAATCAGTCACTCATACTATCCCTTTTGGATACAGATTTCTCCTTTTAAATAGTTTTTTCTTTCATGTGCCTTTGCTGCTGCGATCCATATTTCTCATTTAATCCACTCTGCTGTAATATTGTCTTGTCTTTCTTCCAGCATTTTACTTCATTCTTTTTTACATTCTAGGAAAATCTTACATTTTCATAGAGTCCAAACAGGAACTGTGGCTATGATTCCCACAGTATTTTTTTACTGGTTTAGGGATTTTAGAAACATTTTCAAAATTAAAAGGCTTAATTTAAACTTCTTTCAGTCTCATATTGCATTCCTCAGAGTTCCACCTTCATAGCAGCTGCTATTAGCTGCTGCTCTATAATGCTCATTTTTTCCCTGTGCTTCTGTTTTTAGCTAGACACTTTTGTTTGTGATTCAGCTGCTCCAGTGCTAGTACAATGAGCTGTTCTTAAAGGATGATTATGAAAAAATGCAAATTAGCAAACTGTAACGTTGCTGCACTTTTGTTAGAGAAAAAAAGAAAACAAATGCATAAAGAGTGAAAAAACTTGCCAAAGAAGCAAAGGGTTCTTTTGCTACATCTGTACTGCTAAATAAAAGAGAAAAGTGACATGAATAATGTTTAAGTTCATGTCCACACTGCTAATAGGTAGCACCATCTAAGGCAGACTGGACATACCTGCATCACCTACCACTCCACCCCTTATAATGGCCTTCCAGTACCTGAAAAGGGCCTACAGGAAAGCTGGGGAGGGACTCTTTACCAGGGAGCATAGTGATAGGACAAGGGGTAACTGTTTTAAACTGAATGGGGATAGATTCAGATTAGATATTATGAAGAAAATTTTTACTGAGCGGGTGATGAGACACTGGAATGGGTTTCCCAGAAAAGCTGTGGATGCCCCATCCCTGGAAGTGTTCAAGGCCAGGCTGGATGGGGCTTTGAGCAGCCTGGTCTAGTGGGAGGTGTCCCTGCCCATGGCAGGGGGCTGGAACTAGATGATCTTTAAGGACCCTTCCAACTCTAACCATGCTATGATTCTATGATTCCTCTATGACTGCAAGTGCAAAGGATTCTGGGAATACAGAGGGAGCCAAATCTAGTACAGGAGCACAATCTAGCAGCTCTTTGTTTGAACTGCAAATGTGCTGGCACAGCTGAATGGAACGCACTCAAGTGGGGAGAAAGATGGCAAAGACTTTGGCAAACTATGCAATTAGGGACTGAGCCCTTGTGCTTACTTCCTGGCCTGCTTTTGTTTAGCTGTGTAGGCAAGAACCTTGGTAGAGTGTTCGTTCTGACTCTTGGTTCAAAGTACAAAACTACTTTTTCTTAAAGGCATCACTCATTAGTGGGCTACAAGGACAACCTCCCTCTCAGCACTGTCTCTCTCTGGACCCATGCATATTGCACTGTTCTCCGTGTAGTGGCCTAGCCTCTGCCCAGCAGCAAAGAATATCCAGATTATTGCTTAGCCTGATAGTTTTTTTGTAACAAATGTAGAAACTCTGGATTATGACTGTCTCTGGTGGTTTACCAGATCAGCTTCCCAGATGAACTTTATAACCCTGCAGCTATTATGAATATGAAAGAAACAACACAATCCACCAATTCTCCCTGAATGCTTACCTTTGCATCTCAGGATATTAACATGTTCTGGAAGAGACATTTTTATATGTTTTATATTTCTTACTGTTTTAGGCTTCCTTGTTTAGTATACAGAATAATTCTGGTACATTCTGGGGCACAAAATTATCTCTATTTAATGTTCAAGGAACTTGAGGTATCTAAATTCAATCTAATGAGTTGCCACTTTCAGAATGTACATCCAACTCTCAGCATCTTTTTCACCAGTGTGAAAGGTCTTGGGTCTTCCTATGAATTTGGGTCTGCTGACTGTATTAGTTACTGGATGGGTTACAGGGTATTCGCTATGCAGCCTTTTCGCAGGATGATCACCTGAAAATGACTGCGTTGTATATCATCATCCTTGACATTTAGGAAATCAAAACAATTGCTATACATCCTTGGAAATTTTGGTGTTTGGCTTTCTGGCTTTGTTTGGCTATAACAATGCAATTGTCTTTTCTGTATTTGTTGCAGTCAGCACTTTAACTTGGGAAATATTTGACCAAAGCAGAATGTAGGAAATTAGTTATTGCCAGTAACCCCACACGTCAATATGCCCACTGATTATATCATGAAGAAGGAAAGTTTTAGCATTAAATATGTCCATTTACACTTCGTGTTTCCGTTCAGTCCAGGACCATGTTTCAAACCCCAACATTAGCTTAAAAAAATCAACCCCATTGCTCAGAAGTATGATAGCCCATAAATAGTTTCCTGTGTAGCTTTTATTATGCTGTTTAAAAAAATAAATCTATTCTATCCCAAGCACAAACATCTCTTTTCTCTGCTTCTTTAAGAAAAGCAAGGACAGCAAATGGAAACACACCGTTCCTTCAGTGTGAAAACTCTTTTTTTTTTTTTGACCTGACCAGCATCAGCAGGATAAAGAAAAGATTTTAAAAACATCATTAACTTTACTGCCAGCAGAGTTTGAAATCATAAAAACTCAGAGACCCACTTCTTTCCTCCATTCACTCCTGTTATCATGTCAAGGCCTGAATTGCTACAGCAAAACACTTACAAACCATCACCTGAACTGCTCTTGAAAATGTATTTCAGTGTTTTTCAGGGTTTACCAGGTGGTTCATTGTGTTGCAAGTGTCCTTGAAATTCAGATGTATGACAGGGATACAAACTACTAGTGGTTCAGGATCAGAAATAAATTGTTGTCAAATTAACTGCTGCCTGTGCAACTAGCCTGCAGGTAATTTACTTTACTGAAGATGATTTTAATTTTTTTAATATTAAATTTCTTGACCAGGTTCTGTCACAGATCCCCCCAAAGGCAGATTCTCTCTTGGCAGAAAGACAGTGGTGTGTCTCTTGGCAGAAATACAGCGGCACCTGGAGGTGCACAAATCTATGGGGCCAGATGGGATCCACCCAAGGGTACTGAAGGAGCTGGCGGAAGTGCTCACCAGGCCACTCTGCATCATGTATGAGCAGTCCTGGATAACCGGGGAGGTCCCAGCTGACTGGAGGCTGGCAAATATGACACCCATCCACAAGAAGGGCCGGAAGGAGGATCCAGGGAACTACAGGCCAGTCAGTCTGACCTGGGTGCCAGGGAAGGTCATGGAACAGCTCATCCGCAGTGCCATGACACGGCACATGCAGGAGAACAGGGTGATCAGGCCCAGTCAGCGTGGGTTCATGAAAGGCAGGTCATGCCTGTCAAACCTCATCTCCTTCTATGATAAGGTGACCCACTTAGTGGATGAGGGAAAAGCTGTGGATGTCATCTACCTGGATTTTTGCAAAGCTTTTGACACC
>VXBO01000559.1:221058-236382 GCA_013400135.1 Rhinoptilus africanus
AAAGCAGGACACCAGTTTGGTTTGTTTGTCAGGTACAAACAAAAAAAAACCAGACTGTTGCCTGAAAATGCCTACAAACATTCCAAACAATCCCTTCCCTTGATTCAGTGTTATAGAGAAGCCAAGGCTGATAGAGAAACAGTGTGATGCAAACAGACATCTTCTGGGCAGTTGCCTAAAGTCAGTCAGTATCTGTGGAGCTCTTTGAATGATTAGGAGTTAATCTACAAATCATGGGATTTTGGGGAGTTTCCAATTTGAAAAGAGTGTATCGTGTCATTATTTCTAAAAAAGACAAACAGCCTGATTTGAGTAACTGAGAGCCACGTACTCCTAACAACACTCTTGGGAAAATGCCGGGAAAAGCTAAAGGCTAGAACGAGCAAGTAATTAAGAAATTTTAGTGGAATGNCCAGATTCTCCACCCAGGTTGCCAATCAGCACTTTTAAGAATGCCAGTTAGTTTAGGCACAGCAGATGTTGCCTGGGAGAAATCTTCAGGACAGTCTGAAAGTCCCACAAGGAATTCTCCTGCTCTGATAAGTCAAATATGTTGTTGTGAAGGTGGCCAGGGATTCAGTCAATTCAGTCACTTGGTTTCAAGCCAGTACATTTTCTCATCTGTGAAAATGAGCAGCAGAGGACTTCCTCACTACCTAAGGAATTAATGCCTTAAAGACAGACGCACAGGCACAACCTTGATACCCAGCTGCATCACAGTTATGAATAAAGAACTTGTAACTTAAGTTGATAGTTCTTGCCATAGTGCAGTCAATAATACATAATACAATAATGCCATAATACAATAAATTCTGTAAGTCAACATACTGAGTCCAGCCTGAAAATTCTGATAAAAGCATTGCTACACAAAATCAATGCAGCCCAGAATAAATGCATTAAAACCAAACAAACAAAGCTGTTTTAATCATTGAGAGCATTTATTATGATGATGCACGGATTCATGTTTATATTGCAGACTGAGTCAAAATTTTTATCAACATCTTTGAAATAATTAGTAAAATATTTACTAGAAAATTTTATATTAAAGTTGGAGTAGAATGTAAAGAAGAGGGTTGATTAGTTATACAAGGATATTTGATCATGTACTGAAGTAAGATAATCTGAACAAATTGCATTTCAAATAGAGTTTGGATGGGATTAGCAATATCATGTTTAAGAGGACTAAAAATTTGATCTTTGTAATATAATTTTATTCTGATTCAGAACAAAGTCAAGATATTTCAAAGCTTCCAGCTAAAGTTAATTGCTTCTGCCTTCCAGTTCCAAGAAACTATTGACTGCCTCAGAACCAGCAACCCAAATAGCAGTTGTAGCTGTGCTGGAAATGAAGCTCAGAACTGGAAATTTCAAAGCTCTTAATATCCTCCCCTTCTGAGAACTTTCAAAGAGATGAACTAGAAGCCTGAGCTCCTCAATGGCCTGCCAATTTGAAGAACCAGACAGAGATGGTAATAATTCCTGAAATATAACAGGGAATTTGTCAGCATCATAGGCTTGCACAAGTTTACAGTACTGATCAAAAGACAAACTCCAAAATATTATTTTTTTGAACTGTTGAATGAAAATTAATGCAAGGCCAGACATGAAGGGAGGGATTCATCTGATCAATTCAGTCATAAAGAATGTAGGTATCTGCCTATGTGGGTAGGTGTCTAGATTCAATTTGTGATCAGTGGGAAGATGTGAGTTGATGAATTGTTTCAATGAGATAATTACATAGTCTGATTTAGGTGTTTAAGGCAGACATCTGACATCATTCATGTGATGTTTCTGAACTATGGACAAAAGCTTATATTTTGAAAAGCACTGGTATATGATAAAATCAAAATGTTTAAGGCTCTGAATCAGTGTTTGACAGAGTACAAGTTATGTATGAACTAGTCTAACAGAGAAATTAGGGTTCTTGAGTGCACTAAGGAGGAATTTCTTGGAACAATAAATTAGACTAAATAACTAACTTCTTTGAATTGCACTATGGAAACCAAAAGCTGGTTACTATGGTCTCTTCTGTTCTGGAGTTCTTGTCTTGAAAAGATGTTGAAAAATAAGACTGAGTTCAGAAAAGAATGCACCAGAATTTTATGATTTACACTGTTAAAGTGGATTCATGTCACTTGATGTGACATTGGACATTAATGTGAAAGTCCTGTGTAAAGAGGTCCAGTGAGAGTTCATTGGAAGTTTCTATATCTGTTTATTGACTGTAGAAGATTCAGAGTGCTTACCTCAGATATTAAAGCTTTTGTAGTAAATATTCCAATTATGGAATAAATACTATACCATTTGGCTATTAATACTGATTTTTGTCTTCAGTTTCCTGTTATCAATCTCAGACCATAGCTAATATATGTGATTTTACCAGCCTTAAGGCTATAGCTACTAACAAAGAGATACACAAAAAGACCTTGTATAAAGCTTGTGAGCTTTTGCCTGTGTTTTTGTCTGTCTGCCTATAACAATAAAATGCTGTCAAATATAAATACTAAATCACTAGAAGTGACTTGATAGATGATTGTAGATCACATAAAACATACAATCAACCAAATAAATGATGCAAAGTGAGTATTTTATCAAAACAAAGAAAACACAAGTTTGGTTTATCAATCTGATTTAAGAAGAGTTAATTAAGGGAGTTATTGCTTTGAACATATATATACATAGAATACTCAACATGAATTAGATACTTCCCTGATATTTTTTCATATCAAACAGCTCAATAACTGCATTTTGTTGGACAGTTGTTCCCTTTTGATATGATTGTCAACTGGTCTAAGACAGTCTTGAGTGTTAAATATAACAACTTCATCCTTTCTCTTTAACCTTGGATTTTTGAGTTTCTGGGTTTTTTTGTTGGGTTTACTAAACAGGGGGTCGTTCCCTGAGACCATGAAGATTATAGATAGACTCAGCAATGAAATATATAATAAACCTACTTGGATAATTTTCTGCTGCAAGCTATACCTTCCATGACAACTCTGGAAATATTTTCTCATTTAATTTTCTATTCTATCCTGCATCTTGCCTTCCTTTGTTAACCTGTATGTGAAAAGAAATGGAACCTAGCAGATAGATTGTTTACTATTCTTTGAAAACATTAGTCTAGGTCTTTGAAGCAACAGAATTCATGTGTTTTGTTGAGCTTTACTTTCACAACTTCTCTTTTTTAATGTGAAAATTAGACTATTGACAGATTAAAGTCACCCTGAAAGAGTCACTCTGGCTGTTCTTTTTTCATGTAATAACTAGGGTTTATTTTAATAAAAATACAGACATTTGTTATAAATAATTGGATGCATCAGTTTATCCTTTTTGTGAAGAGATTTACTTGGTAATTCTAGAGTGGAGAAAGACATTTAAGTTAATTGCATGAAAATCTCTCTACTTGAGAATTAGAGAGATGTTATAATCCTTTGACTATAGCAAATTAAATGTCTCCCTCCAGAAACTGTAGTGCTCCATGCTGTTAGATTAAGAATTCTGTAGTTGTAATTTATTAATGTTTAAAACACCTACTAATCAGAATATGATGAATTGTAACTTAAGTGCATGTGATAACACTATTGCATGATTTGATTGCTTTTGGTAGTAATCTCTCCTTTTTTATTATAAGTGGATTTCATATTTGAATAGGTGTTTCAAATGCAGTCCTGTCTTCTGCCCCTTCTGCACCTTCCTTTCACATTTACTTAATGTAAGTAGAAATAACCCTAACAGGACATACCAATATGTAGTAGACTGGTTCCTAGAAGATCATTTCAATCCTAGCTTGGAGATATGAGAATGTGGACAATTTGTGGCAGGATTTGCAGCTCTGAGAATATATTTTTGCAATCTATGCTGATCTGACCTAATTATGAAGTATTAATCAAGATTAATTTATTTCAAGCCAAACCTCAGAATTCTGCAATGTCGGTGGTCCATCACTTGAACAAAATATTTATTAGCTACCCATTTCTGCCATCCTTTGTCGGCAGTACTTGAGTAATTTTTTCTTAACCTACATTTTCCCAATAACATTATTACAATAACACATTAGTGTCCTCTAATTAAATAAAAAATACTGCCAATTCCTCATTCTCTTCCATTCTATCTATACCAATATTTTTATTTATTTTTTTTCTACAATTAGTTTTTACCATATAATGTGGTATATATACTCACTCAACATAACCTGTCATCCCCTACCCTCTGTTTTATATTGCTCTGAAGATTTTACAAGCAAAGGCAAGAGACAACCACAGTCACCACAAAGAGATCTAGCAATGGGAGATTATAACAAGATGCTATCATTCTCTATGATAAAGCACCACAGGGTTTTCTGCAGTGAAGATATCTGTATCTGAACTGGTCATCCAAGACCCTTTTGTAGTAAAAAAGGGGAAAAAAGAACTGTTAGAATATGCCTGATCTCATCCTAAGGCAGACATCAAAACCAGATCAAATTTATTACAGGGTAATTTTTTTCTCTATTGTTTATAAAGAAAATTTGGGGTAACAGTTTATAGGTAAGCATCAATAGTTGACTGAAGTTAAATCCTATCACTTTTGTTTAATCATTGACAAGTCTAATGTTACATTAAGAAATGTTTTAAGGAAGACTGAATAGACAATAATCTGGCGTTGTGGAAAGTTACAGACATATCTCATTGCTGCATGGAAGATAGCACCACTGTTTCAGGCTGAAATATTCCTTCAAGGATGATGAAACCCAAGACAGAGACAGAAAGCATTTCTATTGTCAGAGGATGGGAATCTGGGAAACATCATACCTAATGTTGAAAACATTAAACTAGCTCTTTAAGGAAAAGGATGATGGAGTATCTGTAAGGAAAAGCTTACTCAAAGTTTTCTGGAAAGCTATTTAGGTGATATGCAAGGAACAGAAGACAGATCTGACGAAAGAGCCTTCAGACATCAAAAAAATAAAGTATATTCCTGTCTTGATTTCAGCTGCAATAGTTAATTTGCTTTCTAGTGGTTGCTGTGTTTTCAGATTTGGCATGAAAGGAATGTCAATAATGCATATTGGTTTAGTTGTTACTAAGTGATGTGATGTTTATATTATTCAAGGACTTTTTTCAGATTCTCATAAAAGCTAGACAGAGAAGCACAGACAGAACAAGGGAATATCCAATAGAATATTCCATAATACAGATGTCATGATTGGTATATAAGTGGCGGTTGTCCAGGTGGCGGGAATCTATGATCACTGCTCTGGTCAGTCTGGGCAACCAATTCACTGGGCAGTGAGAGCAACTCATGTCTTCTATATTATTTTACCACTATTATTATTATTATTATTATTATTANATGAGTAGTTGAGGGCAAGAAAGTCTCTGAAGAAAGAAAACATGTTTGAGAAGGAAAGAAGGCATGACACTTTTGCAGCAGTTGTCAGAGACTGGAATTTATCTCGTCTAGTTTTACACCTGAGCTAATCAAATTAGAATCCTTACATAAGGATTCAGTGGAAATAAAATGGCACTTTTATTTGCCTGAGGCACTTAAGATGTCTGTAATAAATTATATTATAAGTATGGCATTTTTTCCTGATGACTAACAGTGTAGAAAACCGCATAGTAGATATCAGAAGTTAAATAAGTTGTAAACAATTAACTGAGGAAGAAACATGAAAGAAAACGATCTAAATATATTAGAAATGCCTTATAAGATCAGTAATACGTTTGTAATTCTCTCTCCACTGGAAGCAATTTGATGGTTAAGCACCAATCTTTGTAAAGCTAACAGAATCATAAATGTATAAGATCAAAACTGGAACATGTTTTTGATGAAATACTCTCCCTCCTCTTCGATACTACCCTCTGATAAATATAAATGAAAAAAAACCTGAAACAAACAAAAAGCTTTCAGCAGGAAGGTTTGGTTTGGTTGTGTTTTGTTGGTTTTTATTTTTTTTTGTATTTTCTAAATTAAGATCAGTATTTTTCTCTGCTCTTTCTTTTGGGGATTTTGTGTTTCCTACTACTGATTTTAAGGGAGCTTTGTGGTACATATATCAATTACGTTCCCCATAACATTTAAGGAAAAAAACCAACCCTCTAGAACTCTTCTAAGAAATTGTTATAAAGCATTTGAAAGGAGGAGAAAGGCTTTGAAAAAGGCAAAATATTTGTTAAAACTTCAGGATTTGATAGGTTATAAAAGAAAAATGTATTCAGGCTCAGGGGGTTATTAAAAGATCTAAGAAATCATGCTGGCAATGCTTCTGTAGCTGTATTAATCACCATACTTCAACAGGAAAAGACATGGAATAAGATAAAAAGAATAAACGAGAAGAGGGACACATCTTTTGCAATACCTATTTTAAATAAGGGTGAAAGTACTGTTGATTCACATATACAAAAAGATAACATGCTAGGTGGTAGCTCTGATAATATAGATTATAACTATAGATTGATTTTATCTGCATCAAAGAGCTTTTATTATGTGAAGATTTGTGTTCAGATTTTTTCTATTTTTCCTTTTGAAATATGCAATTATATTCTGGAAGCCTAATATCAGACCACTAGTGCTATAGTATAGGTTTTCCGGTTAATTAATTTAGTTTATTTACCTCCAGTAATATGATCCATGAACTTAACTATAATTATTTGAGGAGATAAAAAATGGAATTTTAACTGTTTTGAACATTTTCAGAATTGAACTATTTGTTGGGTTGTTGTTTTCTTGTTGGTTTTTTTTTCCCTTAAGAAAACGGCATATATTTAAACATAGAATATTTTCTGTATAATTAAATCAAATCGTGTTTCCTATGACACAAATTCTTTGTTACACTATATAGATTGGTTAAAACCAAAAAGAGATTTTTATTGTATTTTCTAAGTTCCTTTTGTATTTCCTATGCTTCCTCAAAAAGGGTTTGTCTGCTTTGGCTGGATTTCCTTTTTCAGAAATGCATCTATACATGTGTGTTTATCAAGCAGCTGTTACGATGCCCAAAAAATAGTCAGAAGTTAGGATCCTGACTTTTTATCTGCTTGAATATTATGCAGCATTAGGTTTTGGGTTTCATAGGAAAAAGATGATCTTGCTTCCTCCTTGTCAGAAAGTCTGTGCTTTCATTTTCTTTGTATAACCTGGCTGTTCACTGAGGCCCCAGGGAACTCTGAAGCTCATCCTTGTCAGAGGAGGAGACTGGATAACATTGCGATTGCCCTTCCACCTTCACCTGATCAACTGTTTTGCCAGTGAAAGGTAGCCAGGACATATATTACCGTTAAGTCAAGACATCACGGAAGTCCTAAATTCCTCTTTGTAAATTGTCAAGGTAAAGTGGAAACAGCATGCCATATAATGTTTGTTGCTTAATTTCTTTTGGTCATTATTTTTCTCTTAAGTGATCCTCTGAGTATTCTTACCGATTCAGGGTAGGATGCAGCCTTGATATGGGTAAATTTACTTCTCTGAACTAAATTATATTTCTTGATGGGCCATGGAAAAGTGGGAGGAATGCATTCCTCTCCCCTGCTCTACCCTTTGGAAAATCTGTTATTTTAATTGTATTTGAATTTGCATCAGCAATGTTTCAGATAAATACTTCAAGTTTCAAGTGTCTGTGGTTATGCGCAACTAAAACTGCGTAATGATGACTGCTTGGGAGAAAAATTTTCTGTCCCAGGGGAAAATCCAATCATTTCAAGTTTGATATCATTCCAAGTCTGACGGAAAAATTTAAATGCTGACATTTCCAGTCATAACTAAATTTTATAACTACAAGATCACAAGATGGCTGAGGTTGAAAGGCAGCTAAGGAGGTGTCTAGTACAACTGCCTGCAGAACAGGGTCAGACAGAGGATTGCTCTAGGTTGTGTTCAGTCAGGTGTTGAATACCTCCAAGGATGGGAACTCCACAACCTCTCTGGGCAGCCTCAGTCATCCTCACAGTAAAAAAGCATTTCTTGTTCTGAAGGAACAGCCTATGTTTTAGTTTGTGCCTACTGCCTCGGGTTCTGTGACTGAACACCACTGAGAAGAACTGGGTTCCAAATCCTGTATTCCCTTTGTTCAGGTATTTATACACTTTGGTAAGATCCCCCTCAGCCTTCTCTTCTCCAGACTAAACTGTCTTAGCTCTCTGAGCCCTTCCTCATAGGAGAGATGCTGCAGTCCCTTAATGATTTTAGTGGCTTTTTGTTGGACTCTTTCCATTAAGTTCATGTCTTTCATTCTGGGGAGGCCAGAGCTGGACACAGCAGTTCGGATGTGTCTCACTAGTGCTGAGGAAAGGATCACATCCCTCAACCTGTTGGCTATGCACCTCCTAACGCAGCCCAGGGTATAGGTGGCCTTCTTTGCTGCAAGGGCACATTGCTCACTCATGATCAGCTTGCTGTCCATTAGGACCTTCAGGTCCTTATCTTGCAGAGTTCCTTTCCAGACAATTAGCCCCTAGCCTGTACTGGTGCCTGGGGTTATTCCTCCCTGGGTGAAGGATGTGACATTACTTCTGCCTAAACTTTGCAAGATTCTGGTCTGCTCAGTTCTCCAGCTGGTCAAGGCCTGTCAGTCAATGCAGCAAAACCATCTCTGATGAGGGTGCACGTAGACACATCATCCAAATCATTAATGAAGATGTTAGACAATGTTAAAGATTACCCCAGTAATGACCCCTGGGGTACACCACTAGTGTACTGTGGCCTCATATTGCTGCTGATTACGGAACTTTGATGCCAGCAATTCAGACAGATTTTAATCCACCTCACTATCTCTTTATCTGTAAAAGGTGTATTTTATCAGTTTGTCTATGATGATGATAGTGGAGATGATGTCAAAAACCTTGCTAAAGTAAAGATAAACAATATCCACCAATATCCACCCATCCACCAAGGCAGTCAGCTCATCAGAGTAAGCTATTAGGTTGATTAACCAAGGTTTCCCCTTTGTAAATCTATGCTGATGACTCCAAATCACCTTCTTGTCCTTCATGGGTCTGTAAATTATTTCCAGGAGAATTTCCTCCGTCACATTCCCAGGGACTGAGGTGAGGCTGATAGGCTTGTAGTTCTCTGAATCTCCCTTCTCTGCGTTCCTGAAGGTAGATACATTTGCTTTCTTCTGGTCCTCAGCAACCTCTGCCATTTACCATTACCTTTCATAGATAATCAAGAGTGGTCTCCCAGTGACATCAATCAGCTCCCTCAGCACTTGTAGGTGCATCCAAGGATGCAATCCTGCATTCTTGGATTTATGTCTGTCCAGCTTATTTAAATGTTCCCTAATCATATCCTTCTCCACCGATGGTAAGTTTTCCTTGCTTCAAACTTTCTCACTGGTCTCAGATATAGAATCATAGAATCATAGAATGGTTAGAGTTGAAAGTAACCTTCCACTAGATTAGGCTGCTCAAATCCCCATCCAGCCTGGCCTTGAACACCTCCAGAAATGGGTCTTACCAGTAAAGGTAAGACAAGGAACGCATTGAGTATCTTGGCCTTCTCTATGTCCTTTGTAACCAGTTCCCCTGCCCCATTCAGGAGGAGGCCCACATTCCTCTTAATCTTCCTTTTGCTGCTGATATATCTGTAGAAACATTTATTTTCCTTCAAGTGTCTTGGCAGATTCAGGTGGACTTTGGCTTTCCTAACGCCATCCCTGCTCAGACAAAGTTTCTGTATTCCTCCCAGGTCATCTGTCCCTGTTTCTATCTCTTGTACATTTCCTTTTCATAGCTAATTTTTTTCATAAAACCCTTGTTCATCTATGCAGGCCTCCTGACAAATTTACTTGACTCCCTGATAATCAGGACAGACCATTCTTGAACTTGGACAAGATGACTGTTGAATATTAGGCAGCTCTTATGGACCCCTCTTCAGGTCCAACTCTCATGGGATTCTTCCAATAAGAGGCATGAACAGGACAAAGTCCCCTTTTCTGAAATCCAGGGTTGGGATCCTGCTTTTTGGTTGATCTTCAGGAAAAATATTCTTCAGGAAGAACCTCCTGCTCCTGACCAGATATTTTATAGCAGACATCCACAGCATCACTGATGTTCATCTGCCTGATAAACCTGACTCACAAGCTCAACTGGCTCATGACCTGTGCCAAGGAAAATCTTCATACATCCATGCTTCTCTGTCACACAAAGGTTGATAACCCCTCCTTGCTGTCCTAGCCCATCCTTCCCCAAAAATCTGTGTCTATCCAGAATAATTCAGCCTATGTGTGACCTCAGCAGGTTTCCCATCCAACCCCTTGCTCAAAGCCAGGCCAACTCCTGGGTCAGACAATGCTGCTTAGGTCTTTCTCCAGTCCAGTCTTGAAAATCTCCAGAGAAGGAGACACAAAGTCCTGGAACAATCTACTTCACTGCTCAACTGTTTTAATTTCAATTTGAAAAAAATAATAATATTGCTTTAATAAGATTTAAAACTTTAATTTGATAATTATAAACATAATGAAAATGTTAATGAATCATATTAAATAAAATTCTTCTAATACATCATTTGAAATAAATAGGTTTCCACAGAATACTTTAAATTTAATTAAATAATTTTCTGTCAGAAGTCCTTTAAGGCTTATGATAGGTTCAGATGGATCCTCCAGGAGGGAGGGGGACAGAAAAGGGAAATTCCTCTTTTCCTGGGGAACAAATGCTCCTCCTAAAGGGGTGAGAGGAGAAAGGTGAACCACATCAAGGTTTCATAGATCAGATGGAGACTGATGTAGTCCCATCAACAGTGTTTCTTTGCACACTCTGGGTGTGACAAAAAGAGAAACTTCTTAGGGACAAGACTGTGAAGAGATTCAGTGAGCTTCCTTTTAAAACAGTTATTTATTTTTGAGCACTCTGATGAACAACTGAAATAGAATCAATGACTTTCTTATCACTAGACTGTTCTTAAATCCTCTGCCTTTCCATCTATAAATATATGCTATAATCAAGAAGGTAATTAATGTACCTACGAAGGTGTTGCAGTTCTATACAGACAAATAACCTATTTCCAGAAACAACTATAAATAAATGAACATTTCATAGCAAGTAGGTCAAATTTTTAAGGATAATTAGGCATAAAAGACATACAGACAGAAGCCTCCTGTAAGACAGTTTTTCAGCATTCTTGAAAATCCATCTGGATGCTTAACTATATCTCAGGTCACCATGACTACATTTAAATTCCTTGAAAGTCTGTCCCCTATGCACTGAAAAACTCTCTGAGGGGTCACCTGTCAAAGAGGTCTAAGCAAACTGTACAATGCATAGGAAAAGGTAAGCACAGTGAGAGCATAATTAAGCTCACAAAAGATTTGAATTGCCCTTTGGAGGATCTGACCTTTTTCCTTCAGCATAAAGGAATCCAAGATCAGCTATGATTCCAGCACAGGTGCTGAGAACATTTATGATGTCCAGGCCCATGGGACCTTTGCATGGCAGAATCAACTTTACTTGTAAAGACATTTAGAGTCTGCACAAAGAAGCAAATCAGCAGGCAATACACACCAGGGAGGGCAATGAGAATATTGCACTTGACTCTGGCCATCTGTACAGGCAAGTTCAATACAGCACAGAAATGTATAACCTGTCTCAAACAGTAGAATTAATCTAGACAGAGAAGTGAAATCTTCAGATCAGCTCATTTACAATATTGTATATTAACATTTTTTCACGCCTTGATAAAGTTGTTTTGTGGCAAGACTTCTTTCTCAGCGTAAAACAGCCATGCTGCTTTATTATCTACAAAAATGAACACATAAGACACTAAATAAAAACTTAGTTCTTTGGCAGATGCAAAGTAGTTTCAACTTAATAGATTGGGCCACCTGCAATATTAAAGAAGTATCAATAAAATCAGATTGTTTCCTGTATGGGGGTTACTACATGCTGTGTAAAATCCTGTTTCTCCTCCCTTTCATTGAAGTTATTGAAGCCTGAACATAGAACTAAATAAGCTACTTGGCACCAGTGAAACGTATCTCACAAAAGCTGCTTTATGTGTTTGAACACTTTGAAATTGCTGGTCTACTGAATTTAATATGCCCAGGACTCTATAGCAAGATTTTGTCCTTTAACAATCATAGAACTTTTTATAAAAATTCAATTTATTTGTTACTATTAAGAGCTTGCCAGTCCATTTCAATACAAAATTAATCAACTGTATCTCAGCTTTACCAAGTGTCTTTTTGTTCTGAAATATAGACCTTGGCATATGTAAACAGATAGGGTTTTGAAGATTTGCCAGCCTTCATATCATAAGCGTAACACTTACATTCCCTTTTGTAGAAGGAAATGGTTTATACAAAGTGGCAGTGGTGAAATCTGCAGGTTACTAACAGCTTGGTAAATCTAACTGAGAGAACGTCTTTAGTCTAGCAGTAGTAAACCTCAGCAGTCCAGCAGGAGAAGGCTTATCTGTGCCAGCTTTAGAAACAGGAAATGTGATTTATTTCACCTCAGGTCAAGCATTTTAAGGGTATATAAACCTAAAATTTTACTCTACCTCCTATCCAAATACATAAATGCATGCACTGCTTCCTGCTATCAACTTCAGCCCTAGCATCTCTCTTACACTGCACTGTGGGAAGCAGTGCTGGTTATCTTGGAAGACAGAGGACTGTGAAAGGACACACTGTGAAGGCTGTGAAAGAAGTTTGTGTCTTTGTGTGTTGATGAGGAATGGAGGGGCACAGAACAACAGAAATCTGTGTGCATCTGAAATAAAACACTTATCTAAATTATTAAATTCGGTTAATTTGGCTTACACAGCACTACAGCTAGACCTCAAAAACTTACTGACATTTTCACTACGCTGCTTCTGATTCTGTCATATAATTTGTCATTGGGATTCCACAGCAACCAAGCAAAAATAAAAACGTACCTAGAATTATGTTTGGCTAATGCTACCTGAAACAAAAATTCCACGGCATAAAAGTATGATTTCTGAATGTGATTTTCTTAGGCGATTCAAGCTATCTGTACAGTTTTTCCCCCAGATTAAAGGAACCTTGTCTGGCTTCTGTTCAAGTGAGTACATTAGGATATCTCCATGGACCCTGGAAAAGTTGTCTCATTGACCTGGTACCAAAAAACAAGTAGGGTGACCACGGGGTGATTCCCCTAAGCTGCATTTATGCAAATTCAAGTAACACAACATACCGTGTGGTGAAACACAAGAGAATTAGTGACATGGGAACTATACCATGCCACTGCTGCAATCTTGTCGCAAATTCCTCCATCCACATTTTCAATCCTGAACGAAGGCAGAGTTTTCTGTTACAATGAATTGATTTTACACACTGAGAGCTTATGAATTAAGAAAAACTGTCAATATAAAAATTAAGGACAATATCATTAGTTGTTAGTACTAATTGCAGTTCTTAATTGAAGGCTGAATCTCATACATCTGATTTATCACATTGGGAAAATACAAATTTTTAAGTATTTATCAGTAAAATCGCATTGACTGATTTTGATTTCAGAAAAGTCTGTAAGGAAATATAAACAAACAGAAAAAACACACCAGGAGTGTTTGTAAAGACTGGAGTTGTAGGCATGGATTAATTTATTTCATTCAATAAAGAAATGGCAATTGAACAAAAATGCCATTTTAGTCAGAACCAAAACTACTTGCTAATTCATCTCATATGAATTCAGAGGATAACTTGAATGGGAGAAAAGAGAGACTAGTGACGCTACTTGAGATAAAAAAAATTTATCTTTTTCCTTTAGGGAAAAGTAATTTTTTTTGTTTTATACAATGTCAAAATATTCATTTGCTTAATGAGGAAAGGATGTAGGATTAAATAAACATTTTACATGATCTAAGGAATTTTTCTGTTTCACTAGGAAATGAAGCCAGAGTTTGAATCAAGGTGAAGCAGACTGACATCTTCTGAAAGGGCAAGTTATAAACCAAGGAGATAATAAGTTTCAAATATTTTTTTAGTAAATAATAGTCAAAGGTTGAAATCCATCACATATGTAAATTCCAATGGAGTCAATGTGTTTGGGACTGACAGTCATACATATACATATGTACATATACATATATACGTATATACACTGACAGCTTCAGACATACAACAGCTCAAGTCTGTCCTCTAAATGATATTCTGCAGAGGAGAGGGTCTCCAAATGAATGAGTACAAAGGAAAGAAGAATACATGTTTCGAGATCACAGATGCTCAGCATTTTGTCTTTTCAAACATTTTTAATATTTCATACTCACATATGGCAGAAATAGTCTCTGTTCCATGGGACTTTTCTTTAATTTTTGCCATCATCACTGAATTTCAAGTACTAATAACTGGAATTCTACTTCCCTCATTTTTTCGTGCTCTGCTGCATCAGTGCAAATCTCTGGTCTCATCATCAATGTCCATCATAGTCCAGCTTTCACTATCACAATTGTTTCCATAGGAAGACTGCTTCTACTGAAAAACTGTAAGGCTATTCCAGCTTTACATAAAATCAGTGAGTATATAGCATATAGTACATAAAATGTGTGAGTATATAGGATTGTAGAAATGGATGGAAATCAGTAAGGTGGAAAACACATAATGTCTTCAGAAAAGTATGTCAGGTCAATGATTAGATAACAGTGTTTTGCCTGTTTCTATTGCTAGTTACAGCTATGGTAAATACAAGAAAGGAATAACCTTACAAGGACAATCTTGCCTTTAGGTCTATTTTACACTATAATGTCCTGCATTTCTTTACCAGTTACTAGAAGTGGGAGGTTAGCGAAGAGAATGAGGAAAAATAGTGGATTGATATCAAATGCCTATTCAAATGCTTGTGTTTCATCTATGCTAAATTCACAGAAACCAGGTCCAAGTTGTAGATGAGAGGAGATAAATGGATTGCCTAAACATTGCTGAAAAAACCCTGTGAAATTAAATGTTGTATTCTAAATTTCTTTTTTTTTTTTTTTTTGCAGGGCAGAAATTAATTTTATGTCTTCTTACAATATATTCGCACATACACATGAGTTTTTCTGACATTTATACTCAGTTAAATGAGAGTAAGAACTCCATTTCATACCAGTTGCTGCTGCAGAGGCGCCTTAACAGGTAAAGCAAGAATTATTTTATATGCAACTAAAAAGGTAGAGACTAATGACAGTAAAAATTTTGCCTTAATTCTGGCCAGGGAATTAAACAAGTATCTCCTGGACATGATTAGCTAAGTTTAAAGAGGGCCTTTGGAAAAAGGGACCACAGATTAATATACAATTACTTGCTCTGACCAATCAAATAAAACTAATGCAATTAGTTTTATTGTGGTCAATATCTTTAAATCACTTAAACACAGGCTTGACTTGTGAGATTTGAGAAATTTAATTAAC
>VXBO01000559.1:236403-270623 GCA_013400135.1 Rhinoptilus africanus
TAATGCCAGTAAATTGATAAAGTTTCACTAGAATAAAAATTCTGTAAGCAAGAAATAGTATTCTTAGTGTATTACACTCAATAAATGTCATGCATAAGGGAGTGAGAGGCACTGGAGAGACTGCAGAGAAGAAAGTGACTTCTAAAGGACACTAGTGGGAATCTTTGTAGATACAGTTATTTGGGGATATAAATTGGCTGCACGGGAAAAGACTAAAACATCAATTAAACTGTCAATGTCACAAGGTCCTTTTGTGATTACATAAGGTAAAGTTATTTAAAGAAAAATGTAAAGAGCTTCACAAAATCTTAATTTCTGCTTCTAGACAAAATTCCTTTTTTTTTTTTTTTTCAAAAGTATAAATATTCCTCAACTGATAAGTGGTTCATTAAAGCTCTGGGTTATGTTATCTCAGAAAAAGAGATTCAGACAGAATCAAAAATGTAACAAAACAGAAATTGATTACTGTAATATTATGGTATAGGCTACTTAAGTAAAAGATGAAGTACATGTCACCTTTTGTAACCTGAAACAATTAAGAACAAATATTAAATAGAACAACCACATTTCGTATCCCGTACAACTTACTGAAAAGGAAAAAATAAAATGGATGTAAGCTTTGCTTATTCAGATGCTCTCAAACTTTGTTTTGGCATGTTCAGAGATAAAAAGCAAGGCTGATGTTTTTGCAGTCATTCTCTCTAAAAACAGAGCATGTTTACTATGAACAGAATGACATTGTTTGCTGACTTCTGTAATGCTGCTCTTGCTTGAGAAAGGAGCAAACACAAAAGGAAAGTGGAATTGTGTTTCGGTTCAGAGAAGTGGATTAGCGATCTGTGTAAATATGATGCAGTGTTTGTCTAAAGGATTTCTGCTCTATAAACACATGAAGCTAAATCCTGGTCCTATTGAAGGCAATGGCATAATTCTCCCTTGACTTCAGCAGAACCGAAGATTGGCTCAGCACATTTTAATACCATAAATTTTTTCGCTCCAAGAGAAAACTTCACTGGAAAGACTGTTTTCAAAACTCAACTCTTCTATATTCCAAAATGGTTGATGTGATGAGTGTGTCGGGGCTCCCCATGAAAACACTATATAGACTTTTCCTCTGAAGAAACTAATAACTCAAGTCTGAATCCACAGTGTTTCTTTTCAGAGATTACAGAGTAGATTAGTATCATCCTATCAATAACAGATGCACAACATTTCTGATGTTTTTTTTCCTAAACAGAATCAGATGGTGACATATAGTAACTTTTTTAATGACCAGACAGCAAAATTACAGCTCCCATTGAAACATTTTTTCAATGTATTTGCTTGTTTTCTTATATATTTTTTTATTCAGCAGCGAAAGAAAGAGAAGAAAAAACACAGAAAAAGATTCCATGTTTTATTATCTGAGAGGTCCATTATTGACCACCTTTAACTATGAAGAACATAAAAGGATTCTCTGTCCATGGCAAATTTTGTTCCACCACAGCATTCTTTGAACATTTGGGTTTTCCTAATGCTTTTTATTCCTATTCAGTGGGGTTTTTTAATTAATCCCTCCCACTATGCCAATAGTGGCTTTACTTTGAATCTGGTGACCACTGGCATCCCTTTTCAATCTTCTGCAATGGACTTTCTCAAAAGGTTTTTTCAAGCCCAGATAAATGTCAGTTTGTTCTCCTTTATCTCTGTTATTTGCCAATCTGTTCTCAAATGCAGCAGTGCAGTCCACAATCATGTCACTCATTGTATTTTATAACATTGGCTTGCAATTCCTTAGCATATGTTCTGCCACGCTGTATTTGATGAGGTCCATGAATCTTGTGAGGAACAGAAGTTAGTACACTTTATGGAGATAGAGCAACACAGCCTTCCAGATTCATTATGTTTAGGTTAATACAAGTAATTTATCAGTAAGTTATTTGTACAGGTTGGTGGCTATTTAGGTTTTCTGACTATTGATGAAGTCAAGTCTTTAGTCAAAACTATATTCTTCAATTACTGAAGAATTAATTACAGCTTTAGGAACATAGGGTTTAGTATATCTTAATAAAGAGTTACTCAAAATCCTAATTTATCATAATTAGACATAGTCATTCATAAAGTTACCACCTATTTCCACCAGGTAAACTATAAAAATTCTCAGAGATTTTAGCATTAATATGTACCAAAACCAATAAAGTCAGCTGCACAAAAAAAAAATCAATTTCTCACTTGTAATAGGTCTCTAATTCAAATTATAATAGTTTACATATCCAAAAATATAGTGACAAACTGAGACAAGAACAGATTACAAACCTAGTTGTTGTCCCTAACACATACTCCCAAGAGTCAGAGAGACATGGTCTCAATTTTTACCCTGGACTTTGCTGAAGGCCTCAGGCCCTTCCTTAGGGTTATCTTACAGATCTTGAATTCATGAATGTTATGCCAAGAAAGCATATAAAACTCAAATATATCTGACATAGTTTAGCTTTGGAAGAGAGAAGTGTGGTTTGTTTTTTTTCACGGTAGTATTGTGAAATTATTTCACAAAATTAAATTCCAATATATAGAATTTTGTGACTTAGAGTACATTAGTTACAACATTATTTGTATGAAATTCACATTAGTTGCATCATTAGTTCTATGAAATTCACCTATATTGTGTGAGGAACAAATTCATCCCAAAATTACTCTATCAGGCAGTTCCAGGTAGGCAATGGAGTCCTGATATTCACACACAAACATCTCAGGATCTCTTTTTGTCCAAGATTGGCTGGAACTTTAGAGATAATGTCTGTACCAGACATTTTTATGCATAGCTTGATTCACCTTTCACTTATTTGTGTGTGTGCCACCAGGTCATGGTTCAGGCATGTAGATATTTAGAAATATTTTAAACCAATACAGAATATGTTATGAAGTACCAATGAGAGTTAACTCCAGAAGAAGAGGGAGAAAGAAAGGGAAAGAAGTGCAGCATTATGGACAAAAGAATTGTTTCACAGAGAATACTGATTACAGGAAAAAAAAAAACAACAAACACATTTTAGGCCAACTGACCATAAAGAGCAGTCAGAAGAAGGAGCTACTCACAAATAAAGAAGGCATATAAAAATCAAGTGCCTAAAATGGGCACCCAAGTACCCATTCTTAAGAGGGGAGCCCTAGTACCCAAGCAAACCTGGGAGCACAAGAAATAGAAAGATAGGGCTTGTGGCAAATTTTAGACATGAGAATTGCTCATTCCATTCAAAGTGTTCAGAAGCAGAAAACAAAAGTCGTCTGAGTGACACCAGTACATCAATACCAGCGAGAGGAGAAGGCATGGCATTGAGGCAGCTTGGGTCCTGGGAAAATGAGAAATGAGCACGCCCCAGGACTCCATTACCAGACCAAGAGCTGTACCTTGTGTGGCTGAACCCTAGCAGCAATAGCCTTTAAATTCCTTAATCCACATCTTTTTTTTCTCTCTCTGTCAAGCTGGTTTTTATTGCTCAACACCTTTGCGTAGTATGGGTGATGATTAATTCTACTTTGAGCAGAGATATTTGGCATACTTGCCCCACATGGGATCCACGGAGGCATTTGGCACTGCAGTCACTGTGGCTATGTGGGACATGGTCCTGCCCCATGGGCCCCAGGGAGCATAAGGATCGCTGTACCTCACAATGGGCATAGCCTGGATCAGGGGAGAGCAGACGCTGAGGCTTCAACTTCAACTCAACCCTTCTCAGCTCCAGGGAATAAAGAGAGAAGAATTTAGGTGTTGCCTACAGGCATGATTACAATCCTGTCTGGATTCACAGAGGCTCTTCCTCCATACCTTTAACAAACTGAAAAAGCTACCACTAGCACTTATTTCCCTGTGCCTTCAGTGGTGCTGAGCAGAACTGACTCCATCTAATTGGAATGAAATATATCAGTAATGGAAATAAACAGCACAACTGAGAGACATTTTTAAAAGACTGTACAAGACCATAAAGCATCTTGCTGCAAAGATCAGTTCATCCTCCTAGCTGACCCTTACTTTCTAAAGAAATGGAAACCATGAATGTTGGAACTGGAAGAAAAGATGAACTTTAGTGAAGAGATTTTCAAAGTTATAAAGAATGTTTTGTTGCCCAGTTTCTATAGACAGGAGACATTTCTATGTCTTTCAAACTAGTATGTCTACTTTCTACTTGAAATTACTTTCCCTAGTATGACATAAACCTGTATTCAAGCAGTCAGAATTTTGACCATATTACATCTGTTATATGCTGAGGGATAAAATTAAGAAACACTTCATGAAAATATTATGACATACATAAAGGAAATTTTAACAACAATTTCAATAGAATACTTGGATTATTTTTTTTTTAACATGGACTCCTCCACAGCAGCTGTTGTAGGAGGCTTTAACCTGAAAATAGCCACAACTTAAATTGGACCTTTGCAGAGAAGAGGACATTGCTGCATTAGCAAAATATTATGGGAAGGTTCAGGTGTGAAGAATTCAATGTTACACAGTTATTCACATTCTGAAGTGACATTTTTGTTCATAAGAACAGTTTGGTAAGCATAGAATACAAGAGTTTCTAGACTCCAGCAAGTTAAAAGGCTGAAGAAAGAAATTGGAAATGTGCAAGTGTGCTGTCATATCTCTTAGCAAAAAAAAAAAAAAACCAAGGTATATTTTAAAATATTTCAATTTCTCAAAGAATGAAAAAGAATGGGAATGCTCTTCAAAAAAGGATAAAGATTTGGTCTGTGAAAACATTGCTATATGAATGTATGTGCTTTTGGTACTTCTGACAAAAAGATCTTGCTGGATATCTTTAGTTTGACAAGAGAAATTGTGAGCATTATCATGAGGGATAGGTTTGTGCTAAAGATAAAAGATAAAAAACCTGTTCACAAAAAATTACAAGAGCTAAATCCCCCCTTTTACTATAAATAGTTTAATGCTGCAGAATTTTCTTGCCATCAAAAAAAGATTTGCAAAGCTTAGTGTGACACCACCATCCAGAGTTTAAATTCACACAGATGAAATCAAACAGCATTATAAAATGGTTGAGCACGGTGATAAAGTGACTGTAAGGCGAGTTGGCAGAAAACCACTTTCCTAATAATGAGGAAGATGCCCTAGGTGCAAACACGCTAGGCAGATTATTGGCAACACCACACTCCAGGCATATAAATAAAATTCCTCTGTCACACCTTTTGCTGCCAAATTAGTACAGCAACTATACAGTCACTGATGCTTGATTTTCTTTGCAAACTGTAACTTTCTACCATAACTGACAGTAAAAAAAATAACCAAGCTATGCTTTCTTGTCTCTTTGTGAAACTGCCTTCTCCCATAAAATAAAAATTAACTGATACGGTTTACACATGAGGTAAACTGTATGCCTCGGTCATACCAACATCCAGTAAGACAGATTTCAGTCCTCAGGAGTGTAAGAATATTATGACTTGCTGCTTGGTTCCAGCTGTGTGTCAGATCATGCTTTTAACTTACTTTCTGTGGATTCCAGGGAGAGAAGGATTGGATACAGCTCCATGCGTGGAAGCCTTCCATTATAAATCAGCCATGATATTTCAGCCCCTGAGTCCATCCTAACACTCTTGTTTTCAGAGTATGTCTCTTGACTTGCAGCTTATAAGACACTTTTATATTTCAGAGCCAAAACCAATATGACGTTATTGAAGTTTACTACTGCTGCCTAATTCAACACTGCTCTGATTTCAGTGGGGTCATGCCAGTATGGAGCTGCTGCATTCAGAATCGTTAAATGAATTTTTCATTGTGCACTGCAGCAATATATACTCCTAGCACTCTTTATGTTTCTCACATTCAACAGAGAAAAGAATGCTATAATGAAGTATAACATTAAAGTCTTCGAATACACCCCTTTTGATATTGTTCCTGACAAAATGGCAACTGTATAAACAGGAAGAAATCCTAACATTTAGGTTTCCATGAAGAAAACAAAAGGCATCTTTGGGTTAATACCCACCCCTATGGATTTGTTTTGATCTTAGCTATAAGGAATATTGTGTACATCTCCACATTTTGTGCAGATTGCTGAATGCTTTTGCTCAGTAATCCTGGTTTTAAGTGATTTCATAAGTCTGAGAGGAGTTGTTTACTTATTGCTTATTTAATTACTGATTACTTATTGCACTTGCAGGTTAGCCTAAGAGGTAATACTATCATATTAGCATAGACAGGTTTTTTACAGTCTCAGAGATGACAGCAGAGAAGGTCCAGTTATCCAAGTCACAATTTATAGATAACTTCCTACATTGAGTTATTTCACCCTGACACATACCGTTTCTTCCACCACAAAACCTGACCACAGCCATACCACTATACTTTCTATAACATTTCTGAAACTGTAGCTAGTGAGAATTGACATGCCCTCTCAATTGTCACACTTATATCACCGAAGTAAGCTGAGGTCACGCCCTAGATAACATTTCTCTGCAAGTGGTTTGACTTTTGTCATCCTTAGATTTCCTGTGCATCCTCGCAATATTTTTTATTCTTCTAAACTTTTTCTGCATTCAAAACTCAACATTGCCTCGTAGCAATTTGTGGCGTTGTAAGTCTGCCTAACTCAGCAGTCCTCAGAAATTACAGCTAGACAGGCAAATCTCTGCCACTTGTTTCTTCCCCACGGGCAAAGATTTCAAAATTTTCACTCGTACTTCCTTACAAAAAACTGTTTCTCCTAATTTCAAATGACTAATATGCTATAATACATCAGTTCAGGAGAGGTTAAATCACACAGACACACAGGAAACATCATTTCTTCTGTTCTTAGCAAGACCTGAAGTTCTGGTAGCATGGGTGAAAATTGTAGTTTACGTGGAATGTCAAATTGTTACTTCAGCCTTGGTACCCAGACAGTGACTCTGACCTACCAAACTACCAATACTTCTCGCAGTCCAGAGCTCCTTTACATTCACAAATGAGGTCCTGTGTAACCCTCAGGGAAAGACTGCTGCCTGCATCCAAGTCATATATAGCAAATATGAAATTTTTTCTGCTCAGGACTTCTGAGTTAAAATGTTGAAGTATATAATCATAGAATGGTTAGAAACTGTCCTGGTTAGAAGGTTAGAAAAAGGTTAGAAACCTAGAATGGTGAAATAACAACTGAGGTTAAAAAATGAAACATCAGAATGAATTATTACTTCTTCATTCACAGAGAATGAAAAAAACAGAAAATTGTTTGACTAAAAAAAAGTAGTAATAAAATTTCAGAGATGGAACTGAAGTTGTATTAGAAAACGTATAAAATTTGTACAGCTGAAGAGATGCTTTGTGTTACTACCATGTGTCATTGTTCCTCCTGCTAAGCTACAAAGTGTCACAGAAGCCACACACTCTGCCAAAGTGTGAATCCATTGTAAATTTGATGTGAGGTAAAACTGGTGGAGGCGTGTCACCTTGGAAGGATTTGGCAAAGGATGCTGCATCAGAGCAGAGCAAAGATATTCTTTCATTTCAATAGAGAAGGTTGATATTTCCACAGAAAGTGTCATGTACAAATATGATGCAAACTTACAAAGTGCTCCCAGAACTTTAGGGTCAAATATGTCACCATGCAAGTACATAAGTAGGTATGACACTTCTTTATTTTCATTCTGGGCTGAATAAAGTAGTTCAGAATAGAATAGACTTTTGGGGATCTTCATTCCATTCAGTTCCTTCCAATACTGTTTATATTGTAGAAGAAGTGATGAAGATTATTAGAACTATTATTCTTCTGTCTCAGATACCTATAAATATCTAGTATGCCATTATTTACCTACAAAAAAAAAAAGTAAGTTCAAGATTCATCAGTTTCATATATTGTCCTGTCCCACTTGAGCTTTATCATCACCAACTGAAATAGCGAACGTGACATGTAGGGCTCCTGAACACAGGAGTGCTGGTAACTGTAGTTTAGTGCTAGATTTTTTTAGGGAGGGGAGTAGTCTAGTGTTCACTGGGAAGCACTCTGTCAGGTACACTATAACCGGACTACAACCGTCACAGTTGTAGCAATCTTCACTGTAAGCAGGGTGATTACACAGGCCAGCAGAGTGTACTTGCAAATGGCACATTTTGACTGCAATGCAGAGGAGAGAGCGGATACTATCAGGATGCTTATTTTTGTTTCTAAATAAGCTTTAAGGATTATTGCTGATTTTCATCTAGTTGCTGCTCAAAATAAAATGCATTAACACAGTTTATAGTTTCTCTTGTACTCAGGTCCTCCAACTTCAAACTAGATAATACGACCAATAGCCTACAGAAGCATGCTCTCCTCCCTGTGAGCTTAACACTCCCAGCTGTCTTCGTGCTCAGCTGTAACAGCAGCCCTGGAGAGCATTTATCCCTCCTCACAGCTGTAAAGCCCATAGCAAGGGTACTACAGTGAGGAAGGAAAAATTGTGATTGAACTCCCTCACATAGACTAAGGGATGAGACAAAGGTTTGCCTCTGGTCAGTAGGCTAGAAAGACACAGTATCACATTTACAATCATATTTTTAAATAAAATAATAAAATAGCCTTGTTCATCACTTTCGAAACAGATTTGCAGATTACAATCTTCAAGCAAGTCTCTGCGCTATGATTTCCAACTGAATGAAGGCAGCTCTCCTGCAGCCCTGAATCAATCACCAGAGACAGGGAGATACCAGCACAGCCTGGTGTTTAGAGCTTACTGTGGGCTAACCCTATGCAACTCCTCCTTACTTGCTATACAGAATCAAGTAAGTTATTCTTCTGAGAAATTTAATTACAGGATATATACAGTGGCATTTGAGACAGAGTGCTGAATTCCAGCCCAGGACCTTTTGCTTTGTGCTTTAAGGGTAAGTTGTGCATCAGCTCACTGTGAGAGTCTGTGTCATGTCTCGTTTCTAAACCCCAAGTGCCTATAAAGCATTTCCTTGTTTTGCAACTCACTATTTTTCTTATTTTACATTTCATGTTGGAATTTCCAGTTTTTTCTTGCAAAGCCTTTGGCCATCAGTTGCTTTTCAAAGCAATTAACACAGAAGACTAGTTCCCTGGGGAAAAAAAAAATCATACAGACTATGACCTCTTAGAGGCAATTTCATTTATGATGATCAACACACCCTCTATAAAATATCATCTCTCTCTACACTCTCTGGATAATGTAAGTGTGATGACATCTTCTCAGCACATTACACCCTCAACTTCTCCTTAATTTAAAGCTTCTAGTTATCTTATGAAGGGCAATGATCTATATCTAAATTTTTGTTCTGCTTAAAGTCAGCTTCTGTATGTATGTCTTCCTACATATTTCATGGTGAGGTATAGAGGTCTGGTAAGGAGATTCATAGTCCTGACACACACATTTTTTGAGGAATAATTATATGAGCTGGAATCCTCTTCTGGCTACACAGCTCTCTGTTTTCAGTCAAGTGCTTTTTCCAGTATGTACTTAATGCACAGTTCCATTTTGTTATCCATGCTCTCTCCAATTCTCAGACGGATCTTAGCTGCTTCGAAGTGTAAAGAATTGGCCTCCTTAACTGCAGCTCATTCATTACCTTGCTACCCAGGACACAAGATCTCCTTACTTGGTCAGACAAAAAGCAAGTTCCCATCAAATATACTCAAAATGCTGTTTTGGTACAGGTATAGAATGTAGTTTGTGAGGCTGAATAGTAAGTAGATCTTGCTGCTGTACTTGCAAATTAACACATCCCTGCCTTTCCGCACAGACAGAAAAGAGGAGTTAAAATAAGGGACCACCTAGACTGAACTTTGAATTCTTATCTATATTCTTCTTTGCAGTCAATCACCAGCAGCTTGGCCTTGTTACTGATGTTGCTGCTGTGTTCACAGAAAATCAAAGTCCATTACAGTACCCGTGCCCCTCTCACCCAGGAGAAGGCAGGATGCTGATCAGCAGCAAACACACCAAACTTGTCTCCCCAGGCCTGCCCATCCTCAGTATCTTCCACTAGTTCACACTCTCTCTAAGGAAACTCTGGGGTCTGTTAGACGGTTTGTTTATGATCTGTTTTCCTTGTTATTTTCACTCAATGACAACAATTTGCTTGTAATTTGATGAATGCCAAGTAAAAGAGTAACATAGACGGCGGATGAGCTGGGGTTCTTGTTTGAATAGTAGGAGCTTATGATTGATGTTCATGCTGTGTAATTGATCTCCTAAATCACATGTTTCTTTTCCTCATCAGATGATTATTAAACCTATATAGAGCTTTCAAAATAGCTTTGCAAAATCTTCCTCTGAATGCATGACAGAGTGATTATTTGTATGCAGTTTATCCACATCACAAATATTCAAATATGTTTTCTTAAACAAAAGAATTATCCTCTCAGAGATTTTGAATGAGTGTTTCTGAATATATTTTTTTCAATGTTTTCCCACCTTCAATTCAGACGGACACTGGAACTAATAAGATGATTAATAACAGATAACTCTTCCTATATTTTCCTCATGCGAAGGTATTCATAGACAAATACATACACAAATCTGCACATAACTACAGTAAGTGATTTATTACAAAATCTTCATTGACATCCAGTTCTTCTTCTTCCTTATATCTTTACAAGCCTTCCATATTACATGTGTTGTTTATTAGAGCAATTTTAATATGGATTGAATGAGCAGTTTACCAGTAAACAGGAAACTATAAATATTGCAGTAAAATGAGAAATGTCTATTGATAAATCAAAGCATTATGCATCTGACCATATCCCAAGAGAACCACTGAAGCAAGCTGCCTCAGCTAATTCAGTGAATTAGTGATGTTTACTGGTTTGCAAAAGCCATCAAAAAAAAGAACACCCAGCATTTTTTATCTTTTTTTTTTCTTTTATCATTCCATGGTTCAGCACATTTAAAATAGAACACAAGGAAAATTCCTGCTCATATTTTAAACTCTATTCCTCTCTTATGCTGCTTATTTTCACCCATAAATATAGGGTATACATTAATAAAGGTTTGATCTGGATTCTCTTCTAGGCGAAAGGCATCCTGTTCCCTTTCTCCAGTTCCCAAGTTTAGACATTCAATCCCAGAGATGACAGCAGCTAAAATGAAACCTCTGAGACTTCAATTTTCTATTAAATACGTACCTTTTAAGACCAGTAGAGGGAGATGTAGCCATCTTAATTAAGTCATCTTTCCTAGGGTTTCCTGGAACATCTCTCTTCCCTCCCTGCCCCGCCCCCCCCGCCCTATATTTAAATGTCTCTGAGCTTCAAATCAGAATATAAAGTCCAGTACTGCTCACCTGGCTTTGAGCTTTATGTGGGTAGAATAGGACTGACTCTCTCCCACAACCTAGAAGAGGTCACTGCTTCTCCAGCTGGACATTGCTTGTAGCCTCCCAGCCCAAGTACTGAGTATTAATGAGCAAGAAAGATGGTCGAGGAGATTTCAGATTAAGTGAAAAGGTGATAACTGAATCCTATAGAGTTAGTGAGCCAAAGTAACTATTCTGGGATGTAGGTTGCAGTGCAAAGCCTGTCTCATCTTGTCTCATTAAGCAGGGGAAAAAAACCCAAATCTTTTTAATGTTAACTCCTATTATTTTGTGATCCTTTAATTCATCATAAACCAAGATTATTAGGGAACAGGCACATCTCTCTTATGAAGAAAGGCTGAGGGATTTGGGTCGCTTCAGTCTGGAAAAAAAGATGACTGAGGGGCAATTTTATCAGTTCTTATAAATACTTGAAGGGTGGGTGTCAGGAGGATGGGGCCAGGCTCTTTTCAGTGGTGCCCAGTGACAGGACAAGAGGTAACGGGCACAAACTTGAGTATAGGAAGTTCCACCTAAACATGAGGAGGAACTTCTTTACCTTGAGGGTGGCAGAGCCCTGGCACAGGCTGCCCAGGGAGGTGGTGGAGTCTCCGTCTCTGGAGACATTCCAAACCCGCCTGGATGCGTTCCTGTGCAACCTGCTCTAAGGTGGCCCTGCTCTGGCAGGGGGGTTGGACTAGATGATCTCCTGACTTGCCTTCCAACTCTACAATTCTGTGATTCTATGATTCAGTCCCACACAGGATGCTACTAGCATAAGGTCCCGTATTGAAATATTAGCAGATATAATAAAAACCTTAAAACTCATGCCTGTGGAAAAGTAACTAAAATAACTAAACACTAAACACCTGACACGTAGCTTTCTACATGCCTATGCTACCCTCAGTAGTACACTTGCTCTGCAGTTTATGTCAAAAGCTTCTTGGTTGCACAGCATTTCTCCCCTATCATAGTACTTCTGCTGGAAACTCTTTGGTGATAGTGGCTGAAAGGTCCACATTCATACTAGTACAACAGTTTCATCATTGTTGCTACCTATTGTGGCAAGTCCAAATTATTTCTTACTCTGTTTGCACAGAGCCTTGTTCCTGACAGGCTTTGTTCCTGTCAGTGTGTTCAATGCTGCTTATATAAGAAGTCTTATTTTAGCTGTCTCTGGAGCACAACTCAGTAGGGAGGAATAAGAGACTATGATGCAGTCATAAATACTAAAATACATTTCAGATGGGATGAGAGCCTTTAGTTGAGGTCCAAGAGAGTAAAACATCAAAGTTGGTAGGACAGTTCAACAAGCAGCACACGTGGTCAACTAAGCAACAGGGCTGAGAGACTGAATCATACCCATAGCTATGGGCCCTGGTATACACTTAAGTCACAGACCAGACTCAAGGTTGATCAAGATTTCCATATCCCTGACAGAATTTCTCAAGGTAGCTTTTCCCTCTCCTCTCTCCCCTCTCTCACTCCTTTACTGCTGTTTAAAGTGCTTAGCTCACTGTATTGGCTACAGGATTTGCACATATTCAGCATGTTGAAATGCTTCTGCAGCAGCAATGAAAGAGGTCAATTATCAAGTTCAGATGGGAAGAAGAGGAAGAGAAGAAAGCTGAGTTTATAAATAACTGATTATACTTAATGTTATACAGGCATCTAATGCTGGACAGAGAGAGAGTCGTGCTCCATGAAGATAGTACAAAGAAAATAAACAGACCAATTTTAGCCAAGACTTAATAGAACAGGACCAGCTCTCAGACGTGATAAAGACTCCTATTTCTTCTTTTTTCTTTCTTGGGTACAGTTAGACTCAAAATGAGCATAAAAGGCCCGCTATTGCCCACTGGTGGTAGTATTCAGACATGCTGGCTAGCTAGAAAATCAGTATTTTCTAGGTTGCCGTTATTGAAATATCTTGATGAAATGAAGTAAGAATGCTCCTACTAAGCAACTTGGGTTTAGGCTCAGACTAATGTCACACAATTTATGGCTATGATTTTTTAATAATGAATCGATTGTCTTACTGTGTTTGGCAGGAATATTATCTCCAGAGACCACAAGGTCCATCACTCTAACAGGAACAAGCAGAAAGAAAATACAGACATTAAATCTAGATATAGCTTCTGGAAAAAATACTGCGTTTTTCCATGTTTCATCTCCCGAAGGAACAGTTATTAATACAATCTTGGGACAAAAAGTACTCCTGTACGCAGATTTCCCTTCTGCCAATGCCAGAGAGAGGTTATAACAATCTTCTTCGCAATCATCCATATTTTTATGTATGTGTGTGTGTGTATGTGTGTGTGTATATATATATATATATATAAAAATATAAAAAATAATCTGTTTATAGCATATGTAGTACTGGTAAATTCCTGAAAGTCATCTATTCTTGTAGCTTTGGGAACTTTATAATCTATACACCATATTTACAGATTATATTCAAGTAAAGATTAAATCTTTGCAACACTGTATTTATTACACCTACGTTCAGAAACTAATTTCTCTTATGTAGCCACAGTCCTACCAAAAATAAATGAGGTTTATGAAGAGACTACAGATTCAGCAGTCACAAACACCAAACAGTGAAACTACTTGATAAATTCACTGTTTATAGGACTGAGATACTGTAATAAAAAATGAATTTCGTTGTTTTGCCTGTCCGCTTTATAATATGATAATTTATCATAAGTTTTTACAAATTTTGTTTATATGACTTTCAGTCAAGTTCAACCTACTGGGTTATTTAGGGGATTTTAAAAACATGAAATTATATTTACTGCTGAAACTCTGGGTTTGTGTGTTGATACTCAAATATTTGAAATCTGGACTGTGTGCTTTTTGGCTCAAATAGTTGTTTGCTAAATAGTTATGATATATTCAAACAAAAATGTACATAGACTAAGTCCTAGGAAATTATTAAATCTAAATTAATTATTATATTAACCTTCTATTTCAAAAAAACCACCTTTTTTGTTAAATGAAAACTAAAAGAAAAGATCAGTCATCCTCTTTAGTAATCATCATATTGAAAACTTACCAATTTTCACTATTACTTGTTTCTCGGAATATTTAATGTTCTCTGTTTCTGAGAGAAAATAATGAACTGTGATTTATCATCCCTTCACATTCCAGGGTATGGTTCTGTGACACCACGATAGGGGTTCCATTTCATTTTTAATATATTTGAAAAATGTTAAGTACTGTAATCTTGAAATGTAGCTTACCAATTTAACATAATGATTTTCTCCAATTTTTAATCAATACAAAGAAATTCTCTGAAAAATCCTGTTAGGAGTTATGGAGTGCAATTTCTACAGACTGAAATTATGGGGCGCATGATCAGAGTTCTGCACATGAAGGGCTTTCAGACATAGCCCTCAAGGAGAGGAATTTCAGCACTGAGTTGCATTACTCAGAATAACCCCTCCTAACCAAGAAAAATTGCAATTCTTTTCTTGTAAAGCTTAACAACAGTATNAGCTTCTGGAAAAAATTCTGCGGTTTTCCATGTTTCATCTCCCAAAGGAACAGTTATTAATACAATCTTGGGACAAAAAGTACTCCTGTACGCAGATTTCCCTTCTGCCAATGCCAGAGAGAGGTTATAACAATCTTCTTCGCAATCATCCATATTTTTATGTATGTGTGTGTGTGTATGTGTGTGTGTATATATNAATAGTTATGATATATTCAAACAAAAATGTACATAGACTAAGTCCTAGGAAATTATTAAATCTAAATTAATTATTATATTAACCTTCTATTTCAAAAAAACCACCTTTTTTGTTAAATGAAAACTAAAAGAAAAGATCAGTCATCCTCTTTAGTAATCATCATATTGAAAACTTACCAATTTTCACTATTACTTGTTTCTCGGAATATTTAATGTTCTCTGTTTCTGAGAGAAAATAATGAACTGTGATTTATCATCCCTTCACATTCCAGGGTATGGTTCTGTGACACCACGATAGGGGTTCCATTTCATTTTTAATATATTTGAAAAATGTTAAGTACTGTAATCTTGAAATGTAGCTTACCAATTTAACATAATGATTTTCTCCAATTTTTAATCAATACAAAGAAATTCTCTGAAAAATCCTGTTAGGAGTTATGGAGTGCAATTTCTACAGACTGAAATTATGGGGCGCATGATCAGAGTTCTGCACATGAAGGGCTTTCAGACATAGCCCTCAAGGAGAGGAATTTCAGCACTGAGTTGCATTACTCAGAATAACCCCTCCTAACCAAGAAAAATTGCAATTCTTTTCTTGTAAAGCTTAACAACAGTATTATGTTCCAAGGGCTGATCTTTCAAGTACAGACAATTTAGACAGAGAACTTTAAAGTGAAAAGTCTATGGGTCTATGGAAGAATAAGGCCTGTAAAGTGAAGGTGAAACAGTTAAGTAGAGAACTCAGTATTTACAGGACCAGCAATAGAGTATTCTATTTTCCTTCTGGCCCTGGTCCACTTGAGAATATTAGTGAACAAGCAGTGTTGATATCACATAGCCCTTCTCTTTTATTCTCTTGGAGTGCACCAGAGAGGCATATATGAGGAGTGAGAGGGTTAGGGGAGAAGAGTGAGACCATGTCAGAAAAAAAAATTACGCTATTTTTGTCAGTCTCAGCAGAAGAAAGCAAAATAGAAAAAGAATAGCCTGAGAACATTCAAAGGAAAATTAAAGCTGGACAGAAAGATTGTGCATGAGCTCAAAAATCCACCCAAAGTGCTAAGTAAACAAATGACATCATTGGGGCACCCAAAATTAACTCTATTTTCCAGCTGCAAGTAAAGAGAATCAAACAAACAGAACTTTATGGGGAATATAAACGTCAGGAAAAATAAACGTCAGTTCAGAGAAACCTAAAGTAGCCAGTGTCTGGATTACCTTCCCCAAGATATCAGTTGGGAGTCCAATAGTCTTCCCAACACTGTCACCAGGTAGCTCCTCACTACCCTTATTACTTCACTTTGATTGCCACGGTGTCTCAGTTGAAATTCTTGTCATTACATCTCACCAGCCACCCTTTACATATTTTCAGGGAAAAATCAGTGGTAAACAAGATCCTTCCCCTAAACCGTTGAGGTAACAGGAAACCACTGCTGGCCAGTCTCCCTCTTTACTCTCTCATATGCCTCTGCACCATTCCCACCTCCACTTGCTGCTGAGGAAGCTTAGCCAAAGGTACCAATAGAGCACGTCAACAGAGCATACCAAGCATGAGTAGGAACGTTATTTTACAGCTAAGACCATGACAGCTTATGAGAAAAGTGACCCAGACTGTCACAAAGAAGACCTGTAAACTGAACCTTGCAAAACTAACCAGTTACCACTTTGTTGTAAAACTTTTCAGCCAGAGGGGTTTTATCCAGACAGCCTTCCACACAAGCTTTGCCCACCTGCAGTTTTCGAATAGTCTGCGCTTTTCTTTACTCTGCAAGAAGTGTGAGTAGTGAGCTCCCCAGTTATAAAATGATTTAGCAGTTCTATAATGATCAGCTTGCTTCCAGTCCCATGTGACTAGAAAGAATGTAGCACAGTCCTAGTCCCAGTCCCAGTAAGAAATCTTCTCTGCTAAAGGCGGCATTTTTCAGCATTTGATATTAATATTCACCATATATAATCTACCATAGTCCTCTACACTCAACAGTTGCCTTCTTAAATTCTGTACCACAGGTTGCTCTGTCTGTGTGGGGGTGTTGGGTGGGGGCTGGGGCTGTTAATGCAAGTATTATGCATAATTGGAACTGATAAATAAGAATTGGCAATTAGAGGAACCTTAAGCAATTTTTCACCCTATCTGAACAAAATGACTAAACTGCAAGTGACAAGCTTATAAATTAAAAATCTGAAAATATAAAAACTTTATTACAAGTATGTCATTTGTGAATCATTTAAGTGGCGTATAATTAGATATGCAGTCACTTTATTATGGTTTATTTGTTCCTGGCTCATAAAGACTTTTTACCATGAAAAGCTCCCTGACTGTGACATTTACTGTAAAGTAGCCATGAAAGGAAGCGTTGAAACTTTGTCACTAAAGACTTGTAAAACTACTTGAGAGAAATTACATAAACAAACTACCCTGGAAGATGCTTGTGGAAGTTACATCTGGAAGTAGTACAAACAATTAATTTCTGAAAACAAGCTTTCTATCATTGGAAAGGAAGGCTTACATTCATTCTTTTTGTTTTAGTTCATTACACAAATCATTTAAATTTTCTTTGGAAATGAAAGAGAGCTAGGCTTAGACAGTGCACTAATGACTAATTTTATTGGTCATTACATGGCAAAGTTCTGGTAGCAGGGGGGCTTCAGAGTCTCTTCCCTGGGAGAAGAGACCAGGAGCTACCCCCATGTTGGACACAATATGTCAGCTCCAAAGTGGACCTCCTGCTGGCCAAAACTGAGCCCATGAGTGATGCTGGTGGCACCTCCGTCATAATGTATTTCAGAAACGTTAAAAAACAACACCGCAGAGCAGCTGTGGGGGAGAATAGTGAGGAAAAAGTGGGAAAAACAACCTTGCAGAAACTCAGTTCAGTGAAAAAGGAGGGAAGGAGGTGCTCCAGGCACCAGAGCAAGCATTCACCTGCAGCCTAGGGAGAACACTGTGGTGAAATATTGCTGTTCCCCTGCAGCTCATGGAGGACCACATTGGAGCAGACGTACAACCTGCAGCCCATGGAGGACAACATCAGAGCAGGTGATATGCCATAGAATCACAGAATCAATGAGGTTGGAAAACACCTTTAAGATCATTAAGTCCAACAGTAAATCTAACACTGCCAAGTACACCACTAAACACTGTCCCTCTGCACCACATCCACACGTCTTTTAAATACCTCCAGGGATGGTGACTCAACCACTTCCCTGGGCAGCCTCTTTCAGTGTTTGATAACCCTTTGGATGAACAAATTTTTCCTAACATTCAATCTAAAGCTCCCCTGGTGAAAAATCCTGGACTAATGTTGCACATTGTCTCACCTGTGTGCTAAAGCTGCAGGGAGAGCTGGTGTCCTGTAAATATAACAGACGATTGGAGAAGTTGTCTGCCATCTGTAGGGTGTTGAACTGGGGTCAAGGAGGAACACTGGGCACCACAGTAGTAAGTGCAGGGTCTTACCCGGTGAAGGTAATTAAGCTGCAGCCCATGGAGAGGAGGAAGTCCACACTGGAGTAGGCTCCTAGCAGGACCTGCGGCCCACGGGGGATCACCCATACTGGAGCAGTCTATTCCTGAACAAATGTACCCCGTGGAAAGGATCCCACACTGGAGCAGGGGAAGAGTGGGAGGTGGAAGGAGAGGCAATGGCAAAGTGTTATGAACCCATCACAAACCCCATTCCCCATCCCACATGCACTGCTTTGAGGGTAAAAGGTAGAAGAGTTGAGAATGAAGTTGAGCCTACAAAGGTGTGGGAAAACTGGTTTTAGCTTTGTTTTGTTTCTCACTATCCTATTCTATTTTTAATTGTCAATAAAATAAATTAGTCTTCCCCAAGCCAAGTGTTTTTCCTGTGGTAGTAATTGGTGAGTGATCTCCCTTTCCTTATCTCAACCCACGAGCTTTTTCATCATATTTTCTCTCCCTGTCCTGCTGAGGAGGAGTGAGAGGACAGCTTGGTGGGCATCTGGCAGTCAGACAAGGTTAGCATGTTACAGCAATGTAAAGTTTAGGCATATTAGTCTCTAGCTTGAAACTTCAGGATGAACTCACTGACACTTTCTGATCTTTTTCACTTACGTATGGTTCAATACACAGAATGAAACTGGCACTGCCTAAAATGAACTGGATTATTCTTCAGATTAGCAGCCAGCAGAAACCCAGGCAGAATTGTAGGTGTAGAAAATATGTAGATTCTAGTTTTAGCTGCTTTTTCCAACTTCCGTCTTTTCCTCTTCCTCTGTCCTCTCTGACACCTTCTTTCACACTTCCCTCTCTGTCTCCCAGCCTATCTCCAGGACAGCGGCACTCCTGTGTGCCATCTCTGTCCCTACCACCTCCCTTGTGCCTCCAGGTGCAGAAGGAGGTCTTGTTCATTCAGGCACAAGAAAAAGGAAAAAATGAAAGCTCTGTGAGGGCCAAGTTCAAGGTGAGCCTCACTAAATGAGTTTTCTTGAGCTTCCCTCCAGATCTGAGATGAACAAATGTAGAAACCCTGCAGAAAGCACAGTGGGTTCACCATACTGTGCAGCTATACTGAACTAGAACCACAAGATAGTGAAAAGCTGCTGTTAAAAATACTCATATAAAACAGCATAACATCATAGAAAATACTATCTCAGCTTTGATCAATAGTGTCTCTTGCCCAAAGATCTGCCAACAGTCTGTCCAAAAACTTTTCTGGACCAAATGAGACGTCCTTTAATGTTGTAGTGTGAAATACTATGCACTATATTTTGTTTCTATCTGACCGGTGCAACTTACTTACAAAGAATGGTGAAGAAATAAATTTTATTTGCATTTAAATTCTTCTCAAAGCCACTATGGATTTAAATATATACCAGTTTCCTACACAAACCAGTTCTAGGTTTCACAGTCTTGTTTCACAGGGGTATGTTTACCAACATCTGGTTGCCTGTGGCAGATGCACCCGCCCTGACAAAGACCTAACAAACTCAACAAAAGCCCGCAAAATCTTTCACCGCAGCTCTGGTAACACCCACATAGTGGTGGTTAGGAGGTACACATTTTGATCGGAAGATGAGGAAGTTGGAGTCCTCCACCAATGGCGGGGCTACGTGACCATATTTGACTACAGATTAGATTTAGTTACAGTATAAACAAAGTTCCTCTGAAGAGTCATTTTGAGCTGGTCCTTGGAGCACCAGGTCTGCAGTTGGGAACTCTCCCTTTGGCTTGCGGTGCTGCCCAAAGAAACTCCTTGACATTAAGAGTCCTCCCTTATTACCTGAGTGATTTCACGTTTTGGGTCATTGGCCAAAACCTTAAGAATTCTAAAATCAGTTGTGTAATAGTAATTCTCAAATGACATTCTGAACCTATGGATTATTAATGCTTGTCAGAGTCTCAAAGTGGTTTTGATTAGAGCAAAACTTGGTTTGATTTTGTTATCACCTTGTAAAAATGAATTCCATTTTTAGTTTGTTAATCGGTCTGTTTTGGTTTTGTTAGGTTCTGTGATATTCTTATCCCCCTTTGCAGTATTCTTGCAGCTCAGGGACCACACTATGATCCAGCCAAGCTCTTCTTCCAGAATTGGCCACTGATACTGTTCTGAACAATCTTAAATTACAGCAATCCTTGGCATGCTGTAAGATAAACCACTTTCCAGAACTGTAGAGATTCCACATTGAATAGAACATAAGGTTGGGCTTGGTCGTCTTCGATTACCTTGGTCGCCTGTTCCACATCCTCTTTGCTTTTGGACATATAGTGAACCATATTTAAGTCATCATTCTCTTCCAGTAAATGCTTAATACACAGTCCACACTCCACATGAGTGTATGCATATTTCATAACAGTTATGATGGACATTAATAGCTATAATTCATCATTTAGTGGGGGAAACAGCTGCAAAGCACTAAGTAGTGACTTGATGTAAGTTGTCAATAACATCTATGATGCCATCAATCTGAGCAGTTAAATTGGGAATGCTTCCCTCATGGTCCCGCTATACCTGTGATTGTGTGACAAAGGTGACAAAGGCTCTGCAAAGGACACTGTAATATAAGACATATGTGACATCGAAAACAGGGAAGAATTGTGTTAGCTACTGACAGAATTAAATTCATTCAGAAACATCATGCTTCCTTTCATCTTCTCAAAAATGTAGTTGCTGTGCTGATGGGCATGTGAGTCATACTATAAATTGAAGGAAATTATGGGGGGAAAAAGTGACATGAGTTCTGATTCCTGCCATTGAAGAAATAAGGACTTTAAGTTCTCAAAATTCTTATGATGCCTCTCATTGCAACTTCAGCCTTTTATGATCAAAATCATTAGGGCTGGCCTTCCATAAATCACACATATGAAAAAAAGCAAACTTTTCAAATTAATTTCACTACACACATGTCTCATGATGTCTCTACATTTTTCTTGCATTATTTCAACCTGTCAGTTTTCTTTTCTACCTTAACTGTTGTGATTTGCCATTTCATAGCTAATATGCTTTCAGCTTTCTCCAGTAGTTAGTTGGGGTTTTTTCTTTGGATTTCTTTTTTAATAATCACATGCTTTGGAACAGTGGAATAGCTTGCATGTGTCTGTTTAAAGTATATTGCAGCATTATCTTCTATGGTTCTATGATGTTCTGCTTCCCTAAACCCTTTATATAACTATAATATTCCATTGCTATTTACAATTTATTTCAAATTAGTAACAGTTGTTATATTAAAGTATATGTTTGGTTCCTTTTGTTTGTCCAGGATGAAAAGGAAAATTGGATTGAAATTTGATCCCAGATTCTTTGTATTGCCTTCAATCTGAATCATTGTTTTTTGGGATTTTTTTTATATTCTTTGTCTACATTTTAGTCTCACTGATAACTCAGGTTAATTTTCAAAGTGAGATATTAAATATGGTAGATTTGCAGCATCACCAAAGTCTTAAAGTGATGAAAACAAATGGAGAGGGTTTTTTTTATTTAGGTGCATAATAACATTAAAAAAAATAATGAAGTGAGGAACAGAGAGTTCAGAACTGGGAACTGACGTGATTGATTCACAGCCCAGAACCCTTTCTCTGGGACTTGAATTATTCCTTTTAGAAATGCAGAACAAGTTGGTTTTTTCCTTTCCTTTTATTACTATGCTGGTGGTTTGCTGTATGCTGATATATAAGAACTCAGACAAACCACTTTAAAAGCATGAGATATGGAATAAGTTCACTCCTCAGCTTTTTGGGTTTTGAACTGACTTCTTCCATCTCCCAGAAGAGAATCTATTCAATAAGCTATGGGTACATATGCCCCTCTTGTTCTGCAAGGAAAGAGAGGAAGAGTTAGCTTAAGGTCAATGATTACAGCAAATCCTACATTCTGCTCCTGGTACCCTTTGCACATTTTATTCAGATGGCTTCATGTAGAATACAGAAGAAAGATTCGGTCATGCTGAAGAGCAGAAAAAGTATTAAAAAAAGAAGAAAAATTCTACAGAAAGCCTTTCAGTTATGATGACTGTCCTAACCAGACACAACTTCTGAGACTGTCTACTTCAGAGAGCAAAAGCTCTAACCTCTTTTATCCTCCAGTTGGGAGTCCAGATAAAGAGGATTGAAACTACTGTGTTCTGCTAAACCCTCTTCTATAAATTGGTGCTATGTATCCTTATCAAGAGGAGAGGAGAAAACGAAGGATGTCACAGTCCTTCCAGACAGAGTTAGCTCTGGGTTTGTACCTATGTGATTTGCAGGCACCTAAGAGCTGACTGTACAGACTTGGCATGTACAGACAGCTGAGAATTTACATAAGGAACTGGGAGGAAGGAGCTCTACAGCTTGAGATGTTAAATCTGTTTCCACTGAAATCCCCAGCATTTTTTCATGGATCTTAACAGAACTTGTTCTTGTGCAGGAGCCTCTGGAGCCAAAACAGTCCTGGTAAACACTTTCTAAGAAAAAGAAAAAAAAAAAGTTCTGAACTTCAGTAAGGTTCTTTTTTGTTCTTTTTTTTTCTTTTTTTTAACTGAACTGCCATCAACAAAGCAAATTTTTTTTCCCATTACTAAAGATTAGCACAAAGATACTTTTTTTCTGTCCTCTGGAACCTTCCAGAATCAGATAAGCTTAAATCTTCTAGCTAGTTAACTCTGCTTCCTCTGAGTTTTTCGCTCTTCTGGCGTGAAACGTGCTGTACAAACACTTTCCCATAAGGTGCAACTGATGTATCAAAAAAATAAAAAAAATTGATTTGCTGCAGTCCCTTAGGGTTCTATGGGATAACCACATTGTGTCTTTAAGAGTAATGAAGCTCACACCGGTTGTTGGGTGTACAGCATTGATTCATAGATAGGTAAATGCTGGGGGACCTTCCATCCTCACCGCAATTGAGTGCTCCGGGTGTCGTGCTCGTGTGCAACTTCAGGCTATCTGCCAGACAAATTCTCATCAAAAAGAGGCTGTCTTCCACACTAGAATCCACTTAAAGACCACTACTCAGACAGAAGGGTAGTCTTTAATCCATGTTTTCTAATCTCCTTATATACATAAAATGGAAAACAGTCCAACATTGGGGTAATTAGGAAAATCAAGTATTCTGTGGTTTACTCTTGTAACCTGTGACAAGGCCAAAACAATCTTCCCAAGCATATAAACCCTCTGATACTCTTCATGCAAAAGGTCTTTCTAGAGTCTCTCCATGTACAATGTACATGTACCATGTCCCCAAAGCCTGTGCAATCCACCTTCCAAAGAAAGTCATTGCAGAGACCACCTCAGTCAATAACACTGCGACACAATCTCAGTGCATATGCATTGGTACATTGTTTCATCCAAATTATTTTTATTACCCTGTTATGTCTCTTTACTTGTGCATCTACATCTATCTACACCTTCTGTTTTGTGAAGAGAATATATGGGTAATTTTTTATTGTAAATATTGTACATGTCTTCCACCTGTTCCTCTCTCTCTCTCTCTCTCTTTCAAACATATTTACTTTTTATTCAAGACAAGGTATATTATTCAACCTATGGTTGTTTCAAAGTGGCATAATTAGACAGTATATACACTTCTTATTTAGATTATTGCAAACAAACAAACCAACCAACCTGGGCTATATTCTGCTCTCAGTTATATTTTTTAAGCCACTCTCAAGTAATGAGGAAGCATGTTGCATTATACGTATTTTTCTTGCACTGTCCCCATCAGTGATGGCAGGAAGATATTTTATATAAGCAAAGATAATATTTGATTGCTTGGTGTAGGTGTTTTAATGTCTACAAAGATTACTTTGTATTTAAATAAAATATCCATACCAATGCCATATAGCTGTTTAGAGTAATTTTGATTCATTTTGTTTCCTTTGAGAGTGTAGTTACATCATCTAGTCACAGTAGACATAAAGAAACTCTACAGACACCATTAGCTTTGAAGTTATGACTCTTATTGTCTATCATTCAAACTTAAAAAACTATATTGGAAAACCAGACCACAAGTCACATTTCTTGTATCTCAGAATGAGGTATAAGCTTCTCACCCTTCTAAGCTTACGTAAAATGCTTTGCACTTCAGATGACAATCCCTACTGACTTCTTATTTCACCGAGTATCAATTAGTCTTCAATCAATTACTAATAAAGATATAAAGCTTCCAGCTTCCTAGGCAAAAGTCTAATATCAGATTTTGTGAAAAAAACCATTAGAAGTTAATAAAGCTACTAGGAGTGTAATGTATCAGTTATAACTGCCTGTATACATTATTTTTATGATAATTTTCCCTTTTATAGATAATAATTAAAGAGCCACAAAAATCCATTATCTCATATATGTAACCGATTAACCCCTCCCCAGTTTGTGGGATGACTGTACCAACCTTGTTCATTAATCATTTTAACCTTCATTTTGCAAAGAAAAATACTAGCTTTGTTCATATTGAAAGATAAATCTCTTCCAACAAATGACAGAATCTCAGTAGTGGTATCCTAAGCATTTGCATGTAAAGACAACATTGCAAATCTATAATGCTTTTTATTCTTTATGCACTCCGTATATAGTTACACTGTGATGCACAGTCATAGTTGGCTTCTCCTCTCCTTCCCATTCTATCTTAGTTTTCTTTAACAACGAAAACAATCAATTGACAGCATCAAAATTTTTTCATTAAAACTCAGCAGTGTTTTAATGCCTTTATTTTCAATTGCTCAGATGAGTTAAGAATCCTTTTAATCTATATTATAAGTAGATTGAATATCTCAATTATGTTACTTGGTTCCAAGGTTGGATAACATCTTATTTATCATTCTATTTTAGTGTTGTAAATAACTTAAAAAATATATCTTATTAAATCAGTTTGGTCTTTCTAGTTACCACAGAATTTACTATGTTTCAATGTTATATGCAGTTCACCTATGCTTAATCTGTTGTGTAATTCTATTAACAATAGTAGTACTTAATAATTTTAAAATATACTGTGCTAAACATATCGTAGTTGATTTTTTACTTGCTTCACAGACTGTAATATAATACAGTATACGGAATTGAATATTGACATTTATATTTTTGATCTTGAACTATAAATTATTCTTGCATCACTACTGAAACTTAAAGCTTACTAATAACAACCCAAAAAGATTTTTTCCTTCTTTAATAAATATTAATTATTAATAACTAACAGAAATAGTAAATAATAATAGCTATTAAAAACAAAAGTCAAAGACTGTTTTTGTTGTTATTATTGTTATTTCTTTGATGAATGAAATCTTTTGGATTACTTTTGAATGACATATTTTAAAATATTTTGAGTAAAATATACTGGAAAAAACTTTAAAAATCCTAGGAAGAATTACTTTAGTGAAAATTATTTTGCAGTTTTATTTTGAAAAATATTTGTGCTTGTATATAGAAAAATGTCTTTGCTACATTATAATACATATACATACTAAAAGCCTAGGCCACTCAAGCCAGTCTCCAGAGAACAAGTTAACCTGCTGTTAAGGACAAAAAACAGCCACATAAACACAGGCACCTCATGATATTTTCAGTGCTTTGTGGTATCCAGTTGCCAATTCCAGAAAAGCATGCGTCCCCTATAAGTTATCATCTGACAGCGACCTAAAATAGCCTATATTCCTTTACAGAATCACGGAGTTGTTGAGGTTGAAAGGAACCTCCAGAGCTCATCTGGTCCAATTCACCTGCTTAAGCAGGGCCACCTAGAGCCCATTGCTCAGTATCATGTCCAGTTGGCTTTTGAATATCTCCAAGTATGGCAACTCCACCACCTCTCAAGGAAACCTGTGCCAGTACGCAGTCACTCTTATAGTAAAAAAGTGTTTCCTTGTGCTCAGAGAGAACTTCCTGTGTTTGCTTGTACCCATTGCCTCTGGTCCTGTCACTGGACACCACCGAAAAGACCCTTGTTCTATCTTTTTGCACCCTTCCTTCAAGTATTTGTACACATTGAAGAGATCCTGTTGCGCCTTTTCTCCAGGCTGAGCAGTCCTAGCTCTCTCAGCCTTTCCTCATAGAGGAGATGCTTCAGTCCCTTAATCCATTTATTAACCCTTTGCTAGAATCCCTCCGGTAGCTCCATATGTCTCTTGTACTGGGCAGCCCAGAACTGGACACAGTATTCCAGGTACTCAATACTGGCCTCACGAGTGATGAGTTGAAGGGAAGGATCACCTCCCTCGTTCTGCTGGCAACATATCTCCTAATGCAGCCCTGGATAGTGTTGGCCTTTGCTGCTGGCTCACATTCAATTTGGTGTCCACAAGAACCCCCAGATCCTTGTCTGCAAAGTTGTTTTCTACCTGGTTGTCCCCTAGTCTGTTCTGGTGCTTGGAGTTGTTCCTTCCCAGATACAGGAAACTGCACTTATTGAACTCCGTGAGGTTCCAGTCAGACCCTTTCTCCAGCTTTTTGAGGTCCTTCTGGACGGCTGTACAACCCTCTCATATATCAGCCACCCTACCCAGTTTGGTGTCATCTGCAGAATTGCTGGGGGTATAACTCTGCCCCATCATTCAGATCATTAGTGAACAGTATTGGACCCAGTATGGACCCCTGGGGTACAATGCTAGTTCAGCTACCAACAAGACTTTGTGCCATTGATCACCACCCTCTCGGCCCTGCCTTTAAGCCAGTTTTTGGTCCTGAAAAGTCCTCTACTTATGGGAGGCAGTGTTGAAAACCTTGCTGAAGTCCAGGTGGACTATATCAACTGCTCTCCCCTCATCTACCAAGACAGACATTTCATTTTAGATTACCGGGCTGCTCCTTTGTCCTTGGCTTCCTCTTTGTTAATCCATGCAAACTATTCTTTATCACCTTCATGTCCTTCATTTGCCTGGAAATGGTTTCCAAGACTAGTTGTTCCATCATCTTCACAGGAGGGAGTCAGAGTACTAGCTAAAGAACAACAAAATTGCAGTACTTGCACTAGCTTGCATTTCTGAGAAAAAGTTCCACTGACTTAATTGGGCCTATGGTAATTTTTACCAGTTGAAAGAGATTTCAATTTTGAGGTTACTGCTGCATGAACCCATTCTGCCTCAATTGCTCATCTATCAAAATAGATTAATATTTCACATTTACGCAAAGATAAACATATTTTCAGAAGTCCTGATAATGAAGCCTCTAACTATGAGATACTCATAAAAGGTACCTTTCTTTTCATCTTAGGGCTGTTAAAATTCAAGAATCAGCTATTGTTTATTTTAAACATCCTTTGAGACCTCAATGTCCATGACTTAGGGAACTACAAGTATTTCTTCCAAGTATTTATCCTAAAACCAGCATTTGTTTCTAATTAATGATGTATAGTCAAAGAACTGTGAAATAAATCCTTCCTGGTGCAATTTGCAAGTTCAGAAAATATTCAGATCTCAAGGAAGTTGCATTACCTTGATCTAGCTTCAGCTTCTGATAAAGAACTACCTCTCGGATCATCGCATTTTTGGTCTGCAGGATTTCTTCATGTAGATGGCAGTTTCATCTGTAAAATGCTATGCACTTTTTTTTTTTTTTTGTAAAGTTAGAAGAAATAAGTTTAGAGAGAGAAAAAATAGGCATCTTTTGCTAGAAAAAGGCACTTCAGCATTTAAGAAAGAGTTTCACAAGTTGGATGGGTCACTTAGGAGTGCATTCCAGCTTGCCCTCATCTGTCATTCTGGCTTTTTTAGTAGTACAAAAATCAATCTTAAATCATGCCTACCTAGTAGAGATTGCAGATTTCAAGGGCGTGAAATGAGTAGATGAACATCATTCAGCAAATAGCTCCACTGGAGGTCAATAGAAAAGCCATTGCATTAGGTGTTAGGGCCAGATGGGTCCACAGACATTAACTGCAGCATCAGCAAATAGAATTTTAGAACTACCTTCTATCAGGTCATTATAATTTGATTTCATGTCAATTCAGCTATACTATAATCCCATGTTTTGGAAAAACAAGCTATTTCTTCTTCTCCAGCAACTTACAATAAGTTGTTCTTAAATATACATCACTGAGTATTTTTTCAATCTTCTCTATTTACTAACTCAATTTGAATCCTGATATTGTGCACATTTGCAGCAGCTAACATCTTGGGACTAAATTTGTTTCATACTTTTAAAGTCACCACAGTGGAAAACTATTGTAAATATATTTGTACTAATTTCACAAACATTACAGCCATTTCATCTCTTTCATGGTTTTGTGCTGTATTTGCCAGTAAAGCTGATACTGCAATTTAACCTCCTGAATTGTACATTTCTAATACTCAGTGATCCATAGTAGTGAAACTATCAGACCAGGAGGAATAAGACAACCTGTCTCATGTAGCTCACCAATATATGTGCAACCACTAATGATATTCCTGTATTCTTAGAAGACAGTGGAAACATTAGATGGTTCTTACTACATTCATTATCACTCCCTGGAGTGAGACAGAGAAATTAGAGATAATGTCATTATTAAGAAGGTGAAATCAACCTTCAAGTTTCAGAAAAACTTTCAGGCTTTCACAGGAAAAAGTTAGTAAAAAAATTCTGCAGATGATATTGTGATTGTTATTATACTTATCAATAAATCAAAGCTTTGTGAAAAGCCCATTCGGACAAACAGAAATATGTAGTCAAAAAGAGATGATGTTCCACAAGATTTTATTAAGGACATAGAATGAACTTATACTATTATTTTAGAATAAATAGACACAACAATGTCAGGTGTTTGGCAATCTATCAAGGAATTATTAAAACTAGATTTTTTTGCAAAATATTCTGTGATAATTTGATCCTTTTCTTTCCCAGTTCTTTGATGCGTCCTTTATAAAGTTTCCTTTATCTCTTTCTTTATTACTTGGCCATCTCCCATAACTCATTGTCTTTTCAAACTAAGTTTCCAAGGAACCATATTTAACAATGATGCCAAGCAACTTCTTACACTCCCCTTTCTCAATTAAAGTATGTTTTCTGTGTTTTTGTGGAGGCTACAGTGAGTTCTTTCCATGAGGAAGCTACTTGTGCTGAACCAAGAGAAAATTCCTTGTTAGCTTTGAAGGGAACAAACACAATTGAAACAGAATACAAAAATTTCACGAAATAAATCATTAGCCCATTTGGCTCACCCTGGCTAGCTGTATTCCCTGATCTCTAGAAGACTCTAAAGCATTATGAAGTTTTATATAAATCACATGTGACCTTTTTTCCTACTACTTCTTTTCCCAGAGTTCAAGTAATTTTTTATAGAGATTTATCCTTGGTTTAACTTTTCTTCATTTCCTAAATTCAAAGTTTGTAAATGGTACTTATTTCGCTTATGGTGCTAGATTGGGCTCTGCACGCCACACTTTGCAACAGAGGTAATCCTGAAATGAAATAAAGTTTTGCAACATGTCCTTATTTTTTTATACTCCCCTGGTTTATACCAGTGAGTCTGGGTACATTTGAATGCTGGAACCTTTTGGATTCAGATATAACCTGAGTCAAATTCTTTAAAGGCCAACAGTATCTTTGAGTTTCCAGTTTTGCATGTGAAAACTTCTGGTGAAAATGTGGAAAATATAAAATTAATTATGTATCCGAGTCTTTTTGACTGAGTGCAGAATTTTGCACTGATTATGTTCCCTGGCTTTGAATAAAGTTCTTTATTTTTCCTGTACAATTAGCATATTGATATAGAATAGTTAAACACATTAGGGCATTTAAATGATCTGTAAAGGCTAAATAATACAGGAATTCTGTAACTATCTCAAAATTATCATTAATCAATTCTGGATATAAGGCTGAAGTGAAATTCTTTGGTATGGAAAGGCATCCACACATCCCTAGCTCTGACCTGAAACAACACTTTAAAAGAACGCAACTATCCTGGTTAATGATTTAATGTTGTCAATAAAAATGTTATCAGGGAATGTGATAATAACTGTCTTCTAAATATACTTAAAGCTGTTGGTTTTTTTCTCTTTTTCATCCCCTGTCCATTATTTAGGGAAAAAAAATCCTTTAGTTTTTTAATAAATATATGTTCCCGTTAAAAGAGAAATTTAACAATTATTTCTTTAAACACTTAACTATATACAAGTGCATTTCCAAATCAATTAAAATGTCTCCAGTGTGATTCAGTAAGCAACTACTCCTCTATCATTTAAACATTCATCTATCACAACAACTAGATTTTTTTTTACAAAAGATGTTATTATTATAGACTATTATAAGACCTGTGTTTCTAAACTGTTAGCCTATGAATGGAGTACACTGAGGTGCTCTCTGCCTGCTGAGGCTCCTTCTCAGCTGGAAGTGTGGGCCTCTCCTGAGCACTCCCTGCACCCATTACTGTGACCAGGCTTTGTGGCCATCAAAGGAAAGGTGTCTCATGTTGGAAAAAAAAATGCACAAGGGTAACTAACCTTCAAAACAACATGGGGAAAAAAGCACCGAAGAAAAATAATGTTAATGATTACAAAAAGTAGCAGAGTAGTGTAATCCTTTCAGAAATACATATGTTTTTATAGGGCATTTGGAACAAAAAAAGCTGTTCAGATAAAGACAGAAGAAGGAAAGGCTGAGTATGTAATGATGGCCATGTAATGACACATACTTTACCCTAAGAAATTATCACTAAGGAGAGCATTAAATAGTACAATCTTTTTAAGCATTGTAAGATTTTAGAAATCATTTGACAGTGTCAGATATGAACATTATTAAATACTACACTATGCCAGAAGAATAATCACTAATATTATGAAGGCTTTATCTGAAGATAAAGTCAAAGTAAATTTACATTTAAGGTTACTATGTTTTTAGAGGGGTTTCAAGAAATGGAGTTTGGTGCTCAGGTTCTGGTGATAACTGAAATATTTCACTGATAAAAAGCCCTGTTGTCTTTTGAGTGTGAAACATTTCCATGTAAATAATTTGTTGTCAATAAAAGTCATGCTTTAAAATTTGCTATTTATACATATCAAAACGTATATCACAGAATTATAGAATCATAGGGTTGGAAGGGACCTCTGAATATCATCTCCAACTAGACTCCATGTCTCTAATCACAACCCTCTGAGCTCTGTCTTGCAACCAGTTTTCTATCCACCTCACTGTCTATTCATCTAACCCACTCTTCCTAATCTTCCCTATGAGGATGCTGTGGGAGACCGTGTCAAACGCCTTGCTTAAGTCAAGGTAGACCACAGCTACCGCACTCCCTTCATCTATCCATCCAGTCATGCCATTATAGAAGGATATATATATATATATCATATATATCTCCCTTACATAAACTTAATGAAAATGTCAATACTTCAATATCTAAAACTTGCTATGTAACCAGAATGGGGAACTAAGAATGGCAAATATATGAGTAAATACAGAGCTAAAGTTATCATCTTACCAACGATTAATTATCAAATTTTTCAAGGGGAAAGTTTTTTTAAGAGTGAGCTTGTAAATCTAAAAATTACCTTTAAACAAGTAATTCTCCCAATTCAGGTAACATCTTTATTCCATTGATGTCAATGACAAAATGCAATCACCCTTAACTTCTAAAATGAAGCACTCCAGTTCTACTAAATACAGCTGTCTTTTATGAGACTTATATACGACAGTAGTGATAAACAAACTTTGTTTCACCTCTGGTGTCCCTTTATTTATTTTTTTTCCCCCACAATTTAAAAGTGGCTTTATTTGCTTATAAAGCAAATATTTGCTACAGAGCAACAAATTAAATGGAGCATTGAGCATATTGCAGTTTGCTAATACCTGAAAAAAAATATGGCAACTGACAGCTATGTACTTTTTTCTGTACAAAAAGCACTAACAGGTGCAGTTATTATGTCTAGTGCTTTTGGCATCTGCATAGTACCTATTTGTGAAGCTAAACATGGAGATGAAGAAGGTACAATATCTTTGCAGCTGTGGCATGCTCAGAGAAGAAACAAAAATGTAAGACAAACAAGGGCTGAGAAAGAATTGGAAAAGAAATATAGCACTGATCATTTATCAAACTACTTATATTACAAAAAAGTGGATACTAAGTTCCAGTTCCCTGCCAAATTCTAGTCCCTGAATAAAATGTGCAATTTCATTCTCTTAAAAATGAAACATAGACAAAAAGCCTATTTAATGACTCCAAGTGCGGGAGCTAAAGTGAACCAGATTGAAATCAAGCTAGTTTGTCCCACACTTCTGGCAGACAAGGTTTACAAGTAGGAACTTAAGAAGCCAATTAATTAATACACTGTTTCAAACTCTCCTATGCTTTGAAACCATGTGCCAATGTTTCAGTTTTGACTGGAACACTCTTCCAGTTGTAAAATCACTCAGATTGTTCCCCCCAGTCAGAATGCCACCGGCATTCACCAAGCAGGGAACAGAAAATAAAATCTTTTGTTCAAGATCACTCAGTTTGACTGTTTAAATGGAGACCAATGACCTTGAGATTCAAGCCTGCGTGCAAGAACCTCCTATCATTCAGAGCTCAGTAGTGATCTCGTCTCCCTGCAGTAATTTTTCAACAAGCCTGCTTCAGCTTAAATGCTTATGCCCTTCAGCCAGCCTTGGGCAGAGACCTACCATGAAGGTTTTACAGGAAGCAGAACAAAGAAACCCGAATGCTACAGTACATAAATGTGTTTACTATTATTTTTCTTTGGCTGTTGTGTAATAATTCCACTGTGATGGCAGCATTTTCATTTTATCTGTGCTAGAGAAACAAAGAAAGCAAAATACCAGCCTGATCGCTTTCTCTGTGCAACCTATAATACTTAGACAGATTTCTCAGATCATCATATTAGGGCATTTTATAGACGTGGCTGCTTTCAGAGATACTGAATTAGTTTTCAGACAGGTGATTCTACTTCAGAAGTGGATTTTTGTTATTGTTCATGCATACAGAGGCTTATTCCTGGAACCACCTAAATCAGTAAGAATAGTGAATTTGTTGATTTCATCCTTTTCTGCCACAAAGCTGCCCGATGGAGGGGAGTTCTGCAGGGAATGTTGTGGGGCAGATGAATACTCAGGAGTCATGACTACACATAACAGCAGGGACTGCAGCTCTGAAACCATTCACCTGTTTTCAATGAAGCAGAGGACATGGTCCTCTGCAGAGTTTAATTCTGTTCTCCTTTATACTTGTATAAATGCAAGGAAACGAGTGAAAATGGAATACAAAACTCATATATGATCATTGCTACAACTACCATATGTGTTGCTCAAAACTGCATGTGGACACATTCTGCATTCTGAACACAGTTAAAACAAGTTTTGAGATTTGAACCATTTTATCACTGTAATAATAACAAAGGGAAAAAAAAAAACAACAAGCCACCACACAAAAATCTCAATAATCCCTTCCCCCACCTCCCAACTTCAGCAGAGGCCAAATAAATCCCCTTTTCTTTTCCAGCTCTGTAAGGTTTTCCTTCTAAATCTTGTCCAAGGACTTCTAGGAAAAGGTCCATGTACTAATGGCTAACCATTAATGATATCTGAAGAATAATTATTGATCTTGGAGTTGAATTGTTCTTAAAGGAACTGATCATTAAAGCAAGCACTGAGGTAATACGAAAATATACAGAGGGTCAGATACTGCATTCATGATATTTCATTTGAATAGTGATGCCTTAGTAGCAAGTTTTAACCCCGAACACTGCAGATGCGTTATATGCGATAAATGCCATTTTGCACTTAATTTCTAGCACTGACCTTAATTTGATGTCTGAAGTTTGTTCTGTTGCTTGGATTGCTGTGAAGAAGTTACAACTTTACCAAAGACCAGTCAGACTTCAGGGGAAAAAAAAAAAAAAAAAAAAAAAAAAAAAAAAAAAAAAAGTTTT
>VXBO01000559.1:270659-309740 GCA_013400135.1 Rhinoptilus africanus
TACAACTGCAAAGCAATAACACAAGGAAAAAAAAAATAATAATCCAAGGTTTTGTTTTGCTCTTCCCTGTAGTAACCTATAGTTTTCTTTTTTTCAAAGCAATTTCTGTATGATGGAGTTCAACCCTAAGTTCAGCTTCAAGCTGTGTATTCTAGTGCAATTCCAATACTGCTGGCGCTTCTGAAAAGCAGCCCAGGTGGGTTTAAGCATAGTATACTATAAAAAAGCAATTTGCCTTTCACACTGTATGAGAACAGATACTGCTGGCCTCCACAGAAAAATTTAATATTTATGCAATAAAGTTTATCTTTTCAATTTTTATTATACATTGATACAGAAGTAAAAATTCTTCACTGAGACAAAACTAACCTTCTGATACACGGGTAGAAGAATATCATATTTGTAGGAAAGTAAATTGCTCCCTTTCCACTGAAAGATTTGAAATTCCTCTACATTTGAATGTGACATTCTGCTATCTAGCATATCACTTTGAAACACATTTCCTTCACAAGCACACTCTCTTGTAGCCACTCTCATAGTCATACTATTCCTTGATTTCTATTAGAAATAATGCCTTCAAATACAACAGCCGTAAAATCCAGTCAAGCTAGTATTGTCTATCTACATTAACTTGTCTTTTTTGCTTTGAGGATTGTTTCACTACAAAACACAGGCTTTAAAAAGAGAAAATGTTCTAGTCTAACACTTCAGATCCTGTAGTTTAATGGGGTAGTCAGATTATCATTTGATGATGCTATAGCATCCTTAAATTTAATTAGTAATCTGTGTGTTCTTTGAAATGATGACATGTAAACGCATATTGCATTGTGTTTCACACCCAAAGCCTTTGTGCATATCAAGACTTTAAGGAAAAGCACTCAATAGAAGTGGTAAATTTACCACATTTTCTTTGGGTTTTGGTGCATCTCAGTAAATGAATACATACCTTTCAGTGTCAGAGCAATGCTCTGCAAATGCAAAGTGTGTGAACTGTGAAGATTTTCCATTCTTTTTGCACTTCTGTGAGTTGGAAGCAATCTCACAGCTGGTTTAGTTTATGAGTTGATAATGGCTGCTCAGGAAGAGGAATTCTGAGTAGACTGCAGACTGCAGGAAAAAAGCCAATGCAGTGAAAAGACTTGAGATCTTTTAATACCACATTGTGAAACTAATCTGCTTGTTGTTGATAGTACTTACAATCAATGAACTAGAAAAGAAGAACAACAAACCAAACTTGAGGAGGAGCCAGGAAGCTGGGAAGAGGAATTGTGCAGATTGGTGGATGCAGGTTTGAATTAACTGGTGGCATATCCATGAATGGATGAGTATTACTAGAAGACATTCTAGAGAAATGAGAATAGAACCGTAATTCTTTTTTAAGAGGGAGTAAGGAAAAGCAATGGCTGATAGGCAAATAGGAGACAGAGGCCAGGGTTCTGTTCCCTGTTTATGAAGAACAAGCCCCAACTAGATTCCCGCAGATGCCTAAAAACCTCTGTATGAGCCTAGAAAGTATGATGTGTGATCTATGGCAACCTTCTGGAATGTTCTAGAGGCTAAGTCTGGAGACCCTGTGTTGCCTAAAGTGACATAAGATGTATACATTTAGCCCAATGAATCTCACTCAGAAAGTAAAATGTTATTTCTTTTCCTTGTTCTACTTTAACCAAGCAAGGGCTTGGCATAAAAAGTAAAAAAAAAAAAAAAATTAGATCCATTTTTTTCTGACAGTCTCTTTATTAACCATCCACACACTTCCCTGTCAAGAAGCATGGAAAGATTGCAAACTTGTATGAAACAGTAAAATAATTACAGTAAATTTTTCTGACTATTTATTTTGTGTTCCAGCAGCCCTTCCCTGACCCTAAACCTTTTGCTTATCTTTATACCTTACCAAGGCAAAGATCTTGCCACTACTCCTAGGTAAGTTTGTATGACCTTATGACAAAAATAACAGTTGTGTATAACTGAAAATACTGCAAACTGTGCATAACTGAAAACTGTTTCAGAAAAGGTTGCTGCTTTGCATATGGTTTTGCATGAAATACTGACTTGTTTTCATTTTTGCATTTGTTACTGTGTCAGTCCAAAGTATGTGTAAGAAAATTTACAATGTGATTAAAATCAATAAACCTCTTACAGATACAGGCATATGAGAAGATTGGCAAGAATACACACAATGAAACAGAAGCATGTGGTCATTTCTATATGACAGGAATCAGGCTAAAATTTCTGATAACATGATATTAGCCGTACTGGGGGATACAAGGAGAAAGACAATAACTCAATATAGTACACTTAAAAAGGAGTTTTAAAATATCTCTAGCTCTTGATTAGAACAAACCTTTTTATACTCAAAAAAGAGATTGGAAAAATGAATGCTTATCGGAAATAAAAGCTATTTATAAATATTCACCTTACAAGTAAGCAGATCTCAGCCTGGTATATTTTGTTACTTTACATCCATGTCCTGTAGATTTATCAGTATATTCTGAAATAAATTTGAATAAACACATTATTAAAATGTACATATAAGAGTCTTGTTGACAAAATTAGAGATATATTCTTATGAATAAATGATATTTCTTGTGCAATGAGAATACATCCTCTATTTCCTGTGCAGCTAGAGTTTGCCATTTAATACAACTTTTTTCTAAATAGTTCATTTTAAAAAATATGTTATAAATCAATTTATCTGTACTTGATTCTTTTAATTGTGATACATTTTAGACGATATCCTGCTTGATGTTCTGCTGTGCTCAGTGCGTTTAGGATTGAACGCATACATGAGTGACGATGACAAGGAAAAGATTGAGCAGGTGAGCTCAGCTGCAATAGCCATACACACGAGTCAGTATTTATCAGACAATTCTGTTTCAGCAAATGAGCTGTTCTGCTGTGATTGCTCACACTTCTTATGATTTTTTTTGTTCCTTTTGTTTCTGGAAATCAATCTGCAATATATTTATATGTTAATCTAGAATATATTTAAGGAGGCTATCCAGAAAGGTCCACACCAGATTATTTCATTACTATGGAGAAAGAGACTCATGTGTATGAAAAGTGGATTGCAAGCAGTTAAAATAATTTTTGCACAATGCAGTTGGACTTGTAACTTGTTACAGTGCTCTTTCAACATGGCAGTTTACTTTTAATAACTTCAGTTCTGAGTATAGTCATGTCCTGGTTTCAGATGAGATAATTTTCTTTCTAGTTGCTGCTGTGTTTTCAGATCCAGTATTAAAGGAATGCCAATAATGCATATTGTTTTAGTTGTTAAGTGATGTTTATACTGTTCAAGGACTTTTTCAGCTTCCCATAGAAGCTGAGGAGCATAGACAGAACTATAGAATGGCCAGTGGGATATTCTGTACTATAGGCATCATACTCAGTATATATATGGGGGTTGGCCAGGGGATGGGAATCTGCGATCACTGCTCGGGTCAGGCTGGGCAACCAATTAACCAGGTGGTAAGAGTGACTTGTGTCTTGTATATTCTTTTACCATTACTGTTATTTTCCTTTTCCACTATTGTTCTATTAAACTATCTTTATCTCAGTTTTTTTTTTTCCTTTACCTTCCTTTTCTCCCTCGTCTCCCTACCCCTCTGGGGGAAGGAAGGGGAACTGAGTAAGAGGCTGTGTGGTCCTAGTTGCCAGCTGGGATTAAACCATGACAGATCACAACAATTTGAGCAGTTATGACAGAGTGACTAAGAAAACAATGCATGCGGCATGTGGTGTTAACGATACTTTTGACTTTAGCACTTGAGTTGTTGGTAATGAGACTAGACAAAGGAGCTGTACAAAATCAACAACAGCCAAGTCTAGCAGAGTGACAACTCTTGCAGGAGTGGCATCATAGATGTTGTTTTCTGATGTTGCTCAGGCTGCATATGTTTACCAGAAATGGTCATCTTACAGTTTTCAGAATTATACATCTGATTGCCTTTAACAATAAAAATGGCAACAGAAAGAATGTTGCAACCTTGAACAATGTGTACATAAGCATTCATAAACTAGCTAATAAATCATGCCTCCCATTAACACAGACCACAAAATACCTGAGAGCTGTTTCACTTCTGTAACCTGCTGGACTGATGAGACAAATGGAATAAAAGTGTCATAAATGCTAGGCATCATTATAATCACATTATAATCATTTTATATTCAATAAGCACAGCAATCGCTGGCTATATTGACAGGTATAATGAAAACACATGAAGTGAAGAAAGAAATCTTTTAATCAAAACCAGTGTGGATGGTAACAAATGCTTGTAAGAGAATGCAACTGATCATTCATTAATTCATCTAGCTTTCTATTCCCTGGAGGCAAAAGTGCTTTACAATAAGAGAGTCACTGTAGTCTGGTCCAGGAGAGCCTGCCTACCCAGGTCCTCAGCTGTATTAATATGTAAGTCAGATTTCAGAGCAATTCAGCCAGAAAACAATATTTTCCTATTATGATCAGTGGCATAAGTCTAACAATGGTCAGAGCATGTTTGCCATTTTGGTTTTGCCTTTTGTATCCACTCTCCCACGCTGGAAACCAGCATGTTTCATATAATAAAAAAGCATTGTAAATTCCTAATTGACTGTTGTCTGAAAAAAGAATATGAACAGAGCCACATCCCCAGTACAAATAGACTTTCTAATTGCAAAATAGGGATGAAGAGAGTAGGTTCTGACTGTAGTGAGAAACTTGATGATAAAAGGAACACATCAAAAAATTAATGAGCATATTTATAGCATGTTAATAGCTGGTTCCAGGGAATGAGTTCTGGTTCCGGGACCAATATATATAGGTACACTTAGCACATCTCTTGATAATCCTCTGTGCCTAAAACCCTTTCTAGCACACATCATGCTTGCAATTCGTCTGCTTCTCACAAAAACAGTATTTCAACGTCAGGTGGCAATATATCAAGTTGTAACGAAAGCTAATGCCCTCCTAGAGATGGATTCTGCAGATTTATAGGTGCCGTAAACCCTCACTGCAGATAAACTTGCAATGACTATGTTTTCCACAGTTCAAGGGTCTTCAAACATGGATAGTCTGGCACCTCCTTTCCCCAAGAGATATCAACTGTCAATCCTGTATGAAATCTTCAGTGTCAATAGCACAATGTAAGCACCACAACACCCATAAATGCTACAGTTCCTGCACAACCAAGGATCACAAACACCTATATCTAGGCCCTGAGCTCTCAAAACATCAAAATAAATTGCTTATCTGGGTGGCTGAGTACTCTGAGAGTCTGAGGGGCAGTCTAATACTAGCATTTTGCATGATCTGAGTAGAAATAGTAGTGTTTCATGTCACCTGATTTGGAGTCAGGGCCATGCCTTTCTGCATTTTTTTTGTCTCTTGGGCAATGACAGTAACACAGCGTGGTTCAAGCTCCACCCAGAATGCCAGTTTGCAGCCACTCAGTCAGCTGCAGTATCAGCTTAGCCTCATAAACAAGACTTATTCCTGCATGGCTAGAAAACTGGTCATCCTAGCTATTATCTATCCAAGACAGATTTCACAGCCAGCAGTACATAGGCTTCCTATTCCCACAGCAGAAAAAGACATTACTTTCATTTGTTTCAACATCCTTGGCCATCCCCCATGGTAATGTTATTTTCCTATAATTTATACAGGTGAAGAAGGATAGAAATTAAGTAAAAGAATATTTTTTTATTGTTTTTTCAATCTTTTCCTAAACCGAGAACTGAAAAAAACTGTTTTCCTTTCTTCCAAAACCCAAAACCTTCAAGAAAAAAGACATTTGTTCTTATAATCTTTTGTCCTCGTGTTATTTTCTATTTTAACTCAGTAAGTTTGCTCCGACTCTGAGAAAGCTACCTGCAGAGACCAAGGGACAGGCACACGCCAAAAGAAGCACCTACTAAACCCAACTGACAAATGCCTGTAAGAGGGTAGACAGTGGTTTTCTTCATAGCTTTTACATGCTGGTTCTCTCCTTCAGAGAGGCCCTCAATGATTTTTATGCTTCTATGCCCCTTTTCTTCCCATGGGTAGCCCACCTGCCCGCACAACTGTAGCGTGTGTGGAAAAAAAATATTGATTAAGTCCTTTCGGTTTCACTGAGGAAAAATACAACATAACACCTGACAGTTAGAACATAGCACAGCAAGAAATACAGACCAAGAGATAAAAAACAACACACACACAAAAAAAACCCCAACCAACCAAAAAAAAACAAACAGGAAAAAACATGTGACCATACAGGATTTCCCATCATGTCTCCAAAAAGTGAGGTAATACTCAATTAAAAATGCACAAAACTAAAAACAACGCATAGCAAATCATTTCAGAAACAGAGAAAAATGTGAAGGGTGGGGGCAAAATAAAAGCAAGAAAAATATATGAGGTGTCTATATGAGGAATCGTGTGGCCATGGTTATGCTCTGCTCTTCCTCTTTCCCTTCCTTCATTACGTACCACCTGTTCTTATTTACATCCTCTCTGATATACTGATATACCACTTCAGGAAGCAAGGGTAAGTACCTTATTTTTGTAGTGTGTTTAAGAGAAAGAGGCTGAAATCTCTTACCTCGAACACACAGTCATCTGGAAGTGGATAATTACTTCACATTTGGTCTCAGTCAACAGCCAATGGTTAGCAACATTTATTCAATTCAGAAGCTTATCTGATGTATACATTTAAAGGTTGGATGGACACAGTGTGTTGATCTGGAGGAGAATATATTCAAGTGGAGTCACAGCAAAGGGAAGGGGGACATTTTTATCCCTCATTGATAAAGATATTTACTATCTCATTAAGTACACGACTCAAAATCTGACAAAGAAACCTTTGCATCTATCACAAAGCAAAGCAGATCTTACTTTTAATTTAAAAGAACAGACCGACTGCCTCCTGAATAAATATATTGGTTTAGGGTTGAAAGACTGAATCTGTCTGAACCTACAGAAGTCTTCAGAGGGAAGAGTGGTCAACAGAGCCACCCAGCTTGCAAGCAAGAAAAGCCTGAGAAGAGGAAGATGAAGGATGTTCTCAGAGGCCTGCTTCTGAAGGTGTTTTTTAATGGCGCATCCTTGAAGGACCTTCTGTCTGAAGTAGTTCTTTGAGGGAGGAGTTCAAACCAGTTCTTTCTAATAATTGCAGACTGATGCATGGCATACAAAACCCAAGACCTAGGTGCCACCTGGTTCGAAACAAATGCAAGTCAACTGAGTATTAATGAATTGTTTGATGTGTCCTTAGTTAACTTAATTTATGCATCATTTTTTCTCTTATTTCTTCCTCCAAATCTTTCATCAACATTTGCATCTTTTATGGATGCTATGGGTAAAACATGGTCAGATCCGCGTTTTCTCCTGTGCAAATCACTCTGGATGCAAATTCTGACAACAAGAATTTGGTTCTAATTACCCATCCACATTCAAAAGTGGGGGTTTTTTAAATCAGTTTCTTGTTGCAGCAGGGAAAACTAGGGAAGTTCACTTGGTTCTTTTCTATTCTTCAATGTGTTTTCCTTCCAGAATCAAATAAAAGCAATATGAAAGTGTAAAGTGGGAAAGGAGCTTAAACTCCATGTTGAGAAGGTGAAATAAACCCATGGGGACATTATCTAGAATATCAAGTAGGATTAACCAAATTAACACAAACGAAGTAACAGTAAGAGAGACCTAGTTCTTTTTGCTGCCCAATTCCAACCCCATGAAGAAGCAGCTCCAGCAGCCAAAAGGTCATATAACATTTCTTAACCCCAGTATTTACGCCTTCTATGCATTACGATTGTGAGCACCTGCTTTACTATCCCCAGCTTTTGGAGTGCTGACCTTAAAGTATGTTTTGCAGTAAGAGATTTACAAATGCCATTACAATAATTTTAGGGGAAAAAAGACTATCCTGAAATGAGCACTAAAAGCCAATACATACACCAAAGATATCATCAAATTCAGTTTTGTTTTATCTGCATTTTCTTCACTGCTAAGAATCAAGAAATATGTGTACTTTAACAGAAATTTTCTCCTTCCTAATCAGTCTGATCCTCTCAAGTGATATTCTGTATTAGCTTGCACTGATCATTATAGCAGTCTTATTGTTATCTCAGTTTGAGTTGTGACTCTTAGTTGATAATTTAAAATGTTTTTTAAAGTGGATCATAGAGCTTTGTCTTGCCTTAATCTGGGAATATTTTTTTTCCAAGAAACACTTTCTGGTTATTTAATAGAAAAATTATTTTTTTATCCTCGTGGTCACAAGAGATACAACAACAACTGAATGGTCAAAATCAATTGTGCATGTTATGAAGACATATAAGTAAAGACCAATGAGTTCTCAGGTTTGCATTTGAATTACTTGCTCATGTCCCTGGGTTGAAATCACACTCTCAATGTAATTAATATACATTTACGATACATTTTCAGCTGTATTTGAGCACAGACACTGAGATTCTCAGCATCTTTAAGAGAGGGAGACAGATGGATGTCCTAAATAAGGTGGCTTAAAAACCTTTTTCCTCTGGGTGAATTTATTAGTGTACTTAAACAGAAATATAATATATTTTATGTTTTTACTAGACTGGTTAACAAATTAAGGATTAAATCTTTCTGAAAAACTATATCTAACTGTGTATCTGAAACTATATCAGATTTTAAAAGGAAGCCTATAGAGGGTGGAAGCAAGGCCAAGTATCCCAGGAGGAATACAGAGAATCAGGTCAGAAAAGCTAAAGCCCTGGTAGAATTAAATCTGACCAGGGTCATCAAGGGCCACCTCTCCTATGAAGAAAGGCTGAGAGAGTTGGGGTGCTTCAGTCTGGAGAAGAAAATGCTCCGAGAAGATCTTATAGCAGCCTTCCAGTACCTAAAGGGAGCCTACAGAAAAGGTGGAGCAGGACTCTGTATCAGGGACTGTAGCAATAGGACGAGGAGGAATGGTTTTAAACCGAAAGAGGGGAGATTTTGATTAGATATTATGAAGAAATTTTTTACTGTGAGAGTGGTGAGGCACCAGAACAGGTTGCTCAGAGAAGCTGTGGATGCCCCGTACCTGGAAGTGTTCAAGGCCAGGTTGGATGGGGCTTTGAGTAACCTGGTCAAGTGGGAGTTTTCCTTGCCCAGGGGCTTGGAAATAGGTAGTCTTCAAGGTCTCTTGCAATTCTAACCATTCTATGATTCCATGATCTATTTGTTAAAAACCTGACAACATTAAAAAATAGTATCATGTTCATTCACATTTCAGATGAAAAGTTAAATGTTTCTGAAGACTTGGTAGGATTACTGGTAAAATATTTTCTCAAAGGATTAAAGTCAAAGGGTAAAGATTGTTTTTCAATTATATATTACCATTCATTTTTTCATGTAGGAAACGGGATTGAACACTATGTCCAGTCATGTGATTATGATTAAGTTATGTTTCAACAGGCCAGCACACTATAGTCATAATCATCTAGGACTACACATTTACAAATACAAACATAATTTATGAAGGCAAAAAACAAAAAAATGAATGCAAAAGAACCATTGCAAATAAAATCATGGTACAATGTGAAAAATTATGAATTATGGTAATTTTCAAATTACATACAGAACTGTATTCTTCTTACTAAATTGATACCTATAATTTTGAGTGCAGCTGAGTATTTGAAATGAGAGGACTGATGAACAAGTTTTTATGTAAAAATCTGAATACGAAGAGAGATTCTGCAGAAATACTATATGGCACAGTGAGAGACTATTATGTTCTGGGCAGCAAATAATGGCACGATGGTGAAATGGATACAGTTATCTGAAATTCTTTTATGTTTTGGAAAACTTCAGTGCATAATAGTCAAAATATATATGTCCCAGTTAAACATAATGTAGGGATCAATTGTAAATGTATGTTTTAACATGGCAAAAACTGAGGATGGCCGCTAACTTCAGTGTGATATCTCAGTTCTCATTCTGGCACGTTTATGGTGTCGGTTCTGCTGACTGTGTGAACGCACTCTGGTAAATAACCGCGCATATCAGACTAGCAGAATACTCTGGTGGCAGCTGACTAATATCTGGAAACTATTGTGCTACACAGAAATACTGGTTTTATTCTAATTTCTGTGTTACCATCTAGAAACTTATTTGAAGTTTGGGACATTTTTTAATAATTGAGGAATTCCCCTGTATTTTTATTTCAATAATAGGCAGGTAAAAGAGGCATATTTTTAAACAAGAGTTGCACTGGCAGCTACTATAGCATATGTGTACTAAAACCTGAAATCTTGTTATTGGGAAAGAATAACATCTTTCAGTAGATCCTGACTAAACTAGGGAATCTAGGTCATCTAGCACCTCTGGGTGAAGCCAAGTTGGTCAAGAACACGGAAATATCTAGAAAAACTTTAGCGAGACATGTTTTACTCTCCTGCTTCAGAACAAGAATGGCTTTCCACTGTGTATTTCCTGTTCTGCAAAGGATAAAGAGCCCAAGACTTGCTGGTCTTTTAGAACATTTCTAAATGACAACACATTTCCTTGCTTTCATCTTCTTTTATTGTCTGCTGAGAAATATATAAAGCCAGATTTTATTTTTTCAATTTAACTTATATTAAATACCAAATGTACATATTTCCAAAATGTAGGCATTTCAATGTTAGCTTTTAATAAAAAAAGGAACAAAAGTAAAGTTCTTCAATAATTTTCAATGATACCTGAGTCTATAATTGCTAATTATTAAAAACAATCTCAAGAACATGGACGAATTTCTAATGTAAGACTACACCATTACTACTTATGATTCTCATAGTCTTGTGAGAATTTTTTCTCTTTTGAGCTGGAAGAAACCTTAAATTTGAAAATGATTGCAAGTATTGTCACAAGTATTCAAGTTCATTAAGATAGTAACAGAAACACAAACTATCATCATATTAACAGCTAAAATGCCTCAAGACCACTAGCTAAGATGAACCATAAAGTTCTTTTCTACTAATTAAGTAATTACATATTCATTATTATCAAAATGATATTTACCTTTTACTTGGAAAAGAAATACCACCTCAGTTGTTTTCACAGGAGGTATGTAATAACCTCTTTTATTATTTTTTCAGTCAAGCTACCCATCTAAAGGCAAATATCCATTCCAGTGCCTGTTCGCTCTCGTTGTTCCCCTCTCTTTGGAAGGGAAAAAGAGGTCTCTTCTTCCAGCTCTCTCTTTCATCTTGAATTTGTGTTTCACAGTGATGTATTTTAGCTTTTATAGATCTGACAGAAAGGAATCTGAAATTGAAAGAGATTGGTCCACTGGAAAAAGACTACCAACCTCGTGTTCCCCTGCAGATACTTCAGCACCTTCTTTCCCTTTTGCTTTCTGTGTTGTTCTCAGTGCCCTATGCATAAATATTTGTAAAACCATCCCTGGAAGAGCTGCACAAATCGAAAGGCAGAACAACATTCTGGCAATGGTCCTTCACTGCTGCAGGACCTAAATGGCCAAATGGCACCCCTTCAGCATAATTTTTAACCACCACATCTCTCTTTGGGAATAATTTTCAAAAATGACATTAGAAGTAACAGTTGTGTTATATTTAATGTATAAAGCAGGCAGAATAGACATTTGATGGCCTTTTCTGCCTGGAGCAGCATTATCCAATGCTAAACAGAGTCTTCAAAGCAGAATAATTAGTGAATCATCATGTAGCAGAGCCTTCCTAATCTGACCTGGAGTCATGAAGCAACTAAGCAATTCAGTAAAATAGAAGAAGCATTTTCATTCCTTTTCTAGTTCTACAAAAGATCTGTAAGTTCTTGCTGAAATGCTGTAAATATATATGTGTATATATACATATATATATATATACCTTCTGTTTCCTTTAATTTCTTCACTCTCTTTAGCTCCAGAAGTGCTGGAATGCATCAGTACAAGATGCTGTAAAGTGCCAGGATCAGGATCCATGAACTAAGGTATCCGCTGCTTCGTGAACTTTATTGTTTTTTAAAGTCAAACATAGCATCGTCCCCTGCCCCCCAAAAAAATAAAAAATTTACAGACCATCCATAAATAAAGGTAGCTAGGAATGAAATCATAGCATACAGCTTGAGTTGTTCTAAGAGGTCTTTCTGCCTTTAATAGTCATTATAACTGTTATAATTTGTTCAGAATTAGTAGTAAAAAGGATACATACCAGTCCTTCTCCTTCAGAGGGAAAACTATTCCTGTTCAGAGATTTGTCATGGAGAAATAACAATGTGAAGAGCACCTTTAACCTTGAGGAAGGTCAAATCACATGGAGAATTGAGTGTTTCTTTCCAAGAAACAATATTCTTACTATACCTGCACGAACGAATAACTCTTGTTCTTGCCCAAAAGTGACATGCAAGAACCTGGGCACTGATGGTGCTGTACATGACTGGTCTGAAGAGAAAAAAAAAGGGTACACTCCAAAAAGAGGCATCGTGAACCAACAATGCGTGCCCACAGCTCAGAAAGCCAACTGCATCTTGGGCTGCATCAAAAGAAGTGTGGCCAGCAGGGCGAGGGAGGTGATTCTGCCCCATTGCTCTGCTCCCATGAGACCCCACATGCTGCGTCCAGCTCTGGGGTCCCCAGCATAAGAGGGGCATGGACTTGTTAGAGCAAGTCCAGAGGAGGGCCATAAAGATGATCAAAGGACAGGAACATCTCTTCTATGAAGACAAGTTGAAAGACTTGAGATTGTTCAGCCTGGAGCCATGGCAGGGGGGTTGGAACTAGATGATATTTAAGGTCCTTTCCAACTCTAATGCACTATCATATCAGAAATATCATATGCTACTTTCTTCTTCAAGTTACTATTCTTCTTATACTATTCAAACTGAGGCTGCATCTTCCAACTGATACAAAAAAAGAAGTGTTGACTTCTTGCAAAATGCACATTGAAGGGGGACAGATAAGTGTTTTGTCCCATAGTGTAACAACAAAGGAATGTAAATCTTGATATAATATCACTGATAATCACATGTTGGCAATTGTGACAAAATAAATCTTGATAAAATATACCATCGGAACAAATACTGAAATGCATGAATAAGGATAAGAATCAGTTCTTACGTATAGTAAATTGATAGATGTACAAAATCTATATGATCCCATTGCCAGATGCAATATTTATCATCTATCAAAAGCAGACAGAAAGCCGTTTTAAAAAAACAAAACAAAACCACAACAAAAACACAGTAAAACAAATAAATAAACAAAAATGCTCTAGCAAAGTTATTTACAGTTATCTAAAGGAAGTACTGCTATTCTGGACCATTTCTATAATACTGCCTTTAGAAGATTGTTAAATAATTCACAAGCATACTATTTGTCAAATAACATACTCATCATTCTTTTCAAATAAAACTTTCTTGGAATACTTTGCTTTCATCAATGTTTAGGACATTTTACAAGTTTTCTGATACCAAAAAGCACTTCTGAATTCAAACACAGTATTTATCACACAAAGTTCTTATCAGCTAGCTACTGGCATGGTGGCTCAGGAGCATTATAGGGAAAAAAGGTGAAAGGCAACCTATCTGTTCAGTACTCATCTCATGAGTCAAGGTTGCAGTCAAGAATGTCTTCATTCCACTGATGTCAGCGTGGAGACCTCCAGGGAGTATACACGGATAAGGTAACCTCAGATCACTCCTGCACCAAGAGCTAGTAAATTTTTTAGCAAGACACAAAGACAGATTCCCGAATCTGTAACTGCAACCATGACTAAAGTTTATCACATCCTTTAATGTTTTTTTCATTGTCAGCATTTCCCAGCACCCTGAACATAAACCGGGAATCACCAAGACGTAGTATGCTCCATGTTCCTCACGTGTTTCCTTGACTCCTTTCCTGAAACAAAGAAAGTAGTCAGACTTTTTATCAAAATATTCCATCAGGTAATGCTGAAGGTGCTCTCTGATCATTGGGAAGGAAAAAAAATCCCAACCCACAATAGTGCAGCCTCAGGAATTTCTGTTTTGACTTGTCTAAATGGGAAAGTTCTTTAAATATTAAGAGCTACAGCTGTTTTCCAGACTCATTTCCTGTTGATCAAATTTCTTCTGCTTTGTGTTTGTGAACTGAATTGGTTGTTCCTGGCATGGGAGAAATTCTTTTCTTTGGCAGGCAAGGGGAAATCTAGTTGAACCTTACAGAAGTCAATGGGGCTACTGCAGTAATATGAAAAACAAAGTATATCCATAGATTGTTGCTCTGCCAATTTATAACTTTTATATTTTTTCTTTGTTTGTTTCCTTGTGAACCCAATTATTTTATAACCTTTAAAAGAATGAGCCTCTTCAGAGCACATAAAATATCATTTTCTTGTACTTGATGGGATTAATGTTCTACATTTGCACAGAATTATACTGAATCACCTATCCTGCCCTGTGAAATGAAAAGGTATATTAGCCCTATTCTTTTGCTTTCCTTCCCATCTTGTTCTTTTCATATATAAATGACAGAATATAGTTCAAAATGGAAGACAATTCTTATCATTTATGTACATCTGAGATGTTCATTGATGTACATATAAATGCAAGAGAAAATCAATCTTCCAGTTGCACTGCAACAAAATTATATATGCCTAGTGGAATCAAAGATAAGAATAGGTTTGAGAAAGACAAAACGAAGAAAGAATGAAACTTTATTCAGGCAGAAGAGGTAGGGCAGCAAAAGTCTGCTGACAGAAGTTAAATGACTGACAGTGACAGTTTACATGGTTATAGGGGAAAACATTTAATAATTCTAATCTTTTCTGTGTTTTCCTGCAAAGCAACCACTGAGTAGGGAACAACTGTTCCTGGAAGGTAAGGCTGAGCCCATATAGTTCCCACTACTCAAAATTTAAAACTGGAAACTGGAAAAATAGCAGCCTATTGTATTTAGGAAATTTGTATCATTAAAATTTGTAGTATTAAAAGCTATGATATTATCTCACTATAAAATTTGAACAAAACAAAGCCAGTCTACCAGTGAAACCCATTCATCAATAATAGCAGCTGCAGCATACTTTACATGATAAGACTTAAATCTTCTTTGCCAAATTTGAAAGGCTTTGCACTGGTCTAAGTAAACCAGGATTTCCAAACATTAAATAATATGAATCCACTAAAACTCTTCTTTTGTGGTCCATGTCTTACCCATCTTTCGCATGTTAAGTAAAATATTAATACGCTGCTTCTCTCTACAGTATGGAAATATAGGTACCACTATAGATTAATCCTGACGAGACGGAGAAATGAGCAATCACCTTGACATTCACAAGACCATGGATACATGGCTTATCAAATCCTAATTTAAGAAAAAAAAAAAAGAAAAAAGAAAAAAAAACCCCAAACAAATAAAAACCCCATAACTGGATGGTGTATTTTTTTAACCTTGGAACTCCTATGTTTTTACTGAGCAAAAAACTTCACAGGGGTTTATTCACCTTGAAGGAATCCCTTTCTCACAGCTGTGTGATACGGGAGCCTTTATCCTTTCAACACAAAGTGCTCTCATTTTCATATTGACATGTCTGGATCTGTCAGAACTACCTACTGGTAAATTGGCAGCACTGATGCCATAAACTGACATTCTGACTATGTAGAAAAGAATTGTTACATACAGATTTCACTAGATGCAAGTGTGAGAACTTGAGTTAGCAGGAAGAGCTATGGGCGTAGCAGGAAAAGATGAAACAGTTGATATGAAGCTTCTCTTATATTATGTTGTGCCATTTTCTGAGTTTCTTCTCTTGCTGTACTATACCACATGCAAACACACACAGTCTTTATATTCCTTGGCCACAGGGTGTACTTTTTCTTTTTCACAACTGGTGGAGAAAACAATTGATCAACACATTTGGTTTAAAAGGTGTTAATTCATAATGATAAGGCAGAATTCAATGCAATGTGTAATTCATACCACTTCCCAGAGCTTTTTCTGGGAGACAGGTCTCCTCTTAAGGGACCTTGTTTTTTTCCTCCGTTTTTCAGCATCATGATTACATCAAACACTCACACACATAGGGAAAAATGTCATTGTCAATGACACTAAAGGAAAGATTAATAGAAAAAACACAGGAATGATTATATTATTAATTTAATATTTTTGATCTAAAAAAAAAATTGAGTGCACAACATAATACAGATGAATTCTTGACTATGTTTTCTGCTGCAAGGTGTGTTATTTTATTCAAAATTGAGAGAATGGACAGAGAAGATAAAATTGCATATACACGTTTTCTTTTCATAGATAAAGATTAAGGAAAGCTTTTGATAAGTTTGAGGAAAGACAAAGAGCTATTTCCTGTTAGATCTGTGAATTGTATCTGAGTTAGAAGCAAATGTTATGTTTGCTAAAACATTCCTGGAGCTTCAGGATGTGTTCTTTTGCTTTGTTTGGTTGTTGTTGGTTTTTTTTTAAATCCCGTGCTACTTTTTTTTTGCCCTTTGTATCTTGGGTTCCAGCTATCAAATTCAGAAGGCGTCTTTTAACACTGGCATATTTGATAGTCACAAAAGATAGGTTAAAGGCATGATGATGATAGAAAAGTGCTGAAACACCTCAAATTTGCCGAATTTACTTCAGTTCATAAACTAAGGAAGTGTATAGGGCGTAGCTATTCTACTCTTGCTAATCTTGTGCCAGCTCATTCTCAACAGCTACTCACCCAGCACATCTCACAGAAACTGAAGAGTCAATCCTTAATACTTTAAAACTAAAAAAATAAAAATAAAAAAGACCGAGAGAGAGAGAAAGAATACCAAGCTTCAGAAGATTGAATTTTCACTAGGTTAAGGACTTTGTTATTTTGCTTTCGAAAAAAAATGATTACAGTGTAGATATATAAAAACTGACCAGAAATTAAGAATTAAATCCTATTCTTGCTGAAAGCAGAAGAAACATTTCTAATGATTAACTCAGGGAGAAACCTTACAGTTTTTTCAATGTTTTCTGACAAAAGAAGTGTCATTCCATACAGTGCAAACTTTGATGTGAACTGAGGAAATTTGCATTCAGTATCAACCTAATAACAGAAAATAAAAAGTCACGTGCCTCAGAGTACGTAGGTGTTTCAGTTCAGATTTTGTATATTTCTAAGAAATAAGAATAATTGCTGTATTTTTCTTTTGTCACTTGAAAAAAATAAATCTGTCCAACAAGCATGCTGCATGGTTGTACTTCTCATACGAAACTAAGATAAAGGAGGAAACTGCAATTGTAGAAGATCTGCATTTGAATTTAAGACATTGCGTGATTAAGAATAACTGAAACATAACAATAAAGTAATTTATTTTCTACATTCACTTACCTACTGAATTCAACTGTTAAAGTCTTCGTGGCATGTTTTGTGCGGCAAAGAGATAAAAACCTTTCAGTGACTGAGATGAGATTGCCTGGGGATTTAATTTAAGAATTATGTAAAGTTGGATTTAGTTTTTAAACAAAAAGTGGGCAGATATTTCATGGTTCTTGTTCTGCAATAGTGTCAGATTTTTATGTAATGAAGAATTTAGCTGATTGGCATTGGCTGAGGACCACTTCAAACTAAAAACTGTGAAAAGAAGGTAGATTTTGCAAAAAGATTTGAGAGATTTCTACTGGTACACTAAGATGTCAAGGACTGACGCATTCAGGTAACTTTGCTGTTGTTCCACCCAGCAGAAATAAGGAAAGGTCTATCCCAGTAAAGTGTTTTGAAAAAGACGACTCAGTAGTCTTGTTTTGGAGCATAACAGGCCTAACACAAAATCTGTCTGGTGGAAATTCCTGCTGAAGCCACTAAAAAGCCTTCTGTCCACTCTTTCTTTCTATGCATGGGTTTTCCCTGCAGCCTGAAGTCCTAGACAGGGGTTTCAGTGCCACCTGAAAATCTCAGGCTTTGCAACCAGTCCAGAAACAGTGGACAAAAATTGAGTTGTAGTCATAAGCAGAGACTGTAAAATAATTTCCTGTACACTATCTCTCCATCCCCTTCTCACTGAAAACATGCTCATTATTTCTTTTCTAATTGTCTTTCTCTCTCCTTGTCTCTTTCTCCCTCTGCAGCCTCTGATCTTCCATATTCATACACTTTAGCAAATACACAGTACGACTACGATAAGTTTCATATGACACAGTTTAGCCAGTTTATAATTTTCTGCTTTCAAAATTACAGTGCTATGGTTTCTAAAAAGCACAAAGTAGAAAAACAGCAGTTCTATATCACTACTAATGAGAAGTAGCGTACTGGTTTTTGTTATCTCTGTGACAAATGGACATTTAAATTCACTTTAAGTTGATTTGACAGATTGCTTTTATTTCATGTGCTGTTTAATTTTCTTCTAATATTTGCTAATTTATTTTTTTTTCTTCTGACTTAGACCAGGCCATCAGGTCTCGTGAATATGTCTCCATAACAACAGATAGCATAGGTAATACATGGGAGGAGGAAGGAGGGAGAGGGAGAAGTGGGGAGGGATTCAACAAGATATTTTTCTTCAGCCAGGCATGATGTGTGTTTCCTCTTTGTATTTACTGAATGTTACCAAACTTCTAATGCTACATCTTTTTTCCTTACCTGTAGAATATTCAATGGTGTAATATTAAGATTTTATGCCATAAGGGTTTGGGATAATCACCTTAGTCTTTAGTAAGAGCAATGCAACAAAGCATCCCCCAAGAACATCAAGTGAAAATTTCACTCCATGCTTCCCTAACCCATTCTGCAGTAACATGTATACTACAAAAAAGCTATTTTAGGTGCAGATTGTTGCATATATAACAGGTTATTATCTACTCAGTTGTGTATTTCTATCCATAATCTCAAAGTAAAACTGGTGAAGATAACATGGATCTGTAATATTTATGGGGTGGGTTTTTTTAAAGAGATATAGAAAATTATATTTTGTTTTCTTTTGCTTGATGCATGTCCCCCAAAATTGATAATTTCAAAAACATCAAGAGATTTGAAGACTAACAACATTTTCAAGGAGAATTCCCATTTGAAACAATATCTTTAAGATTGACTGCTTCACATTACATCTCTGTAATGTGGCAGTATTTCATCAGCGATATAAACATATACAATAACGATATATATAAGAATATAGTAAGTTTTTCTTTGTGTTATTTTTACATGATTTATTTAATATATTCTGTGCATTGTTTTTTTCAAAAAAGATTTGAATTTAAATAAAGAACATTTCCTCCTGAGGATAAATCAACAAAGGTTTGATATAACATTAAGAAACAAGTCTTTTTGATTTAAATTTGATTAAAAAATACATTGTGGCTAGTCCTTACTTCTAAATAAAATATCTAACCCATAGGCTGTAGAACTGAAGACCTAACTTATCCCAATCCTTCCAAATTGCAAGACTTTAAAATTGTGCCTGACCTACTTTCAAAAGACATTTCTTGTGAACATTTAGAATCATAGAATCATACATTCATAGAATAACTAGGCTTGGAAGGAACCTTTAAAGGTCATCTAGTCCAGCAATCCCTGCAATGAACAGGGACATCTTCAACTAGGTCAAGTTGCTCAGTACCCTGTCCAACCTGACCTTGTTTCCAGGGATTGGGTATCTACCAGCTTTCTGGGAAACCTGTTCCAGTGTTTCACCATCCTCATTGTAAAATATTTCTTCCTTCTATCTAGTCTAAATCTACCCTCTTTTAGTTTAAAACCACAACCCCTTGTCCTATTGCAACAGACTCTGCTAAAAAGTTTGCCCCTATTTTTCTTATAGGCCCCCTANTGGAGCCCTGAAGGACACCATTTAACACTGATCTTCATCTGATTGTTTTCTAGTCACGTTCATTGAGGGGGGTATGCTTTATTTGACCCTTCTTTTTCTGGCTAATATACCTATACATGCCTTTCTTGTTATTCTTTGTGTCCCTTGACAAGTTCAACTCCAGCTGCACCTTCACCNGACTATCCTCTGGACCTGGTCCAACAGGTCCATACCTTTCTTATGTCCAGAGCTGGATGCACTACTCCAGATGGGGTCTCACCAGAGCAGAGTAGAGGGACAGAATCACTTCCTTCCACCTGCTGTCCACACTTCTTTTGATGCAGTCCAGGATACGGTTGGCCTTCTGAGCTGCAAGAACACATTGTCAGTTCATGTTCAGCTTTTCATCCACCAGTAACCCCAGATCCTTCTCAGTGGGGCTGCTCTCAATCCCTTCATCCCTCAGCCTGTATTGATATGGGGTGTTGCCCCAAGGTGCAGGTCCCTGCACTTTACCTTGTCAAACTTCATGAAGTTCACACAGGCCCACTTCCCTATTCTGCCCAGGTCCCTCTGGGTGGCATCCCATCCCTCAGGCATGTCAACCACACCACTCAGCTTGCTGTCGTCTGCAAACTTGGTGAGGGTGTACTCAATCTCACTGTCTATGTCATTGATGAAAATATTGAACAGTTCTGGTCCCAGTATGGAGCCCTGAAGGACACCATTTAACACTGATCTTCATCTGATTGTTTTCTAGTCACGTTCATTGAGGGGGGTATGCTTTATTTGACCCTTCTTTTTCTGGCTAATATACCTATACATGCCTTTCTTGTTATTCTTTGCATCCCTTGACAAGTTCAACTCCAGCTGCACCTTCACCTTCCTGACCTTATCCCTACATAACTGGGCAGTGTCCCTATACTCTTCCCAGGATACTTGCCTCTACTTCCACTGCCTGTGTATTTCCTTCTTGCCCTTTAGTTTGACCAACAGGTCTCGGCTCAGCTATGCCAGTCTCTTGTCTTCCTTTCCTGATTCCTTACACCTGGAGATCAAGAGCTCTTGTGCTCTGTGAAAAGCATCCTTAAAGATCTGCCATTTCAGAAGAAATATTGGTTTTACTGAAGATCTTATGAATTTTTCTTTTCTCAGGGTTTCTCTCCTTATTTTTAATTACCATATCTCCTAGTGAAGGCTGTAACATTTTTATGTACAGCCAGGGATATCTTACAATTAATTTTACATCTTCATGAACAGAGTTCTATGTGTGCTTCACATAGTAAATAACAAGTGAATAGTCCTTGGATAAAGTTGTATTTTTAATTGCCATTTAAAAAATTTCAAGAAAAAAAAAAAAGAAATTTAACAATATCTCATTGTTTTCATCCATGTTTAAAAAACAATTGGGTTAGTAAGTCCAGGTAGTTAACATCAAATTCAATTAACTTAAAATGTTAATTCCTAGTTATTAAAGTTGAATCTCTATGTACAGACTAAGAGCCCTTATGTGTGATACAAATCCCATGCACCTACTTTTGGGTCAGCTTCACAAGAAGCAGGTAAGAAGCATAAAGAGCAAAGTTTGTGCAAGCAAAAATATTTAGGAGGCGCTCAGAAACTTACGTTAAGAAGAATGGTAAAAAATTTATAGCAACAAAATGAACCTAAATAGTGAGAGATCCAGTTAGCCTTTCTGCTACGTCTGCTCAAAAAACGTTATGACTTTATGCATCATTGTCCTTTGTTGTTACAAGCAGTTGCGCACAGTGTCATTGCATTCACACACGACACAGCACAGGGAATATTAGCACTGATGGGAAGGGAATACAAAAATATGTGTGGGATATAAAACAATCATTGTTGAAGACACATAGAAAACATCCACATTGCTCTTAGACAGGAAAGTTAAAGTCATTATTGTAATACAAGTGGTGATTTTGAAAACTGATTTTTAACGCTCCTTTCACATTTATGTATGAGGAGGATTAAGTGCTCTAGGAATTAAATACTAGTATAATATTAATCTTCTTTAGTATTTAGATCAAATGGTGTTTGCAGTAACTTGAAGATGATCATTCTTCAATTACACTGTTGTAGCCATGGTATGGTGCATTAGTAAACTCAGGAAAACAATTTTTTATTTTATTCTTTCTAGGTTAAAAAAAAAAATCAATAAACAAACTTACAACAACATTATCATCTACTAATTAAATAATGACAGCCTTCCCAAAGGTACACAATTCTTCTAGATACAGGATTTCTGCCAAGAATTCATTGGAAGTTTTATATAGCTTGATAGGTGTTGTTTGCCAAGCTGATGTGATTTTTCTCTCACTGGACCTGTTTCATTGATTTTATGTGTGAGAAATAAATATTTTCTGTGCAATTAACTGGAGATTATTACAGTCTAATGGAACTTTCCCATACAAACAGATGCACAGCCCTTTAGGTGCATAAAAAGCACATCAGCACTTGGTAAATAGAATGAAGCTGTGGGGAAAATATTGTTAAAGGCATTTAATTGGTGAGAAGAATTGATGTGCATGTAATAGTTTTGGATTTGCTTAATTAAAGTAGTGAAGAAAAGATAACAGTTACTGTGTGTGCAGAAATGATGTTTGCCGAAGCTGTAGAAATTATGTTGTAGGTACAGCTGGTAAAAGTAACAATCTTTTTTAAACAGAAATACATGCCCTTGTCCTCAGTCTCATACATTTATTTTAAAAATACACAATATTTTATAAAACTAATTATGCCATTGTATGTTCTGATAAAACAGGAAATGAAAAAAGAGACAGAAAACAATGAACCAAAAATCATAGTACTTAATAGCCAAGACATTTTTTGTCTATGCTATAGCAACATAAATAGATGCCTTCACTGTATTATCTAGATTCCAAACCACTGGAAAGGAAAGTTAGACCTCTTGTTCCTATACACAGCCAATTCCCAACTGAGGCATTTGATCTGTCAGTACTTTTGGTGGTAGTACTATACAAAGCCCATAGTTCAAAAATTATGATCTCTTCAACTAACATAAGTAGAGTAAGTTAGTTAGTTAGTAGCTGAGAGGAAGCCCTGGATGGTAGCCGCTCCTAACACTGCATTTCAGAAATGGCACATCTATAACAAGACTAATGGAGTGTACCCAAAGTCAAAATATACAAATAAAACTGAGAAACTACAGAAACTGAGAAAATATCAAGCAGATAAATTATAACTAATTCTACCTCTGATATACATAGAAATGTTCAGTCTACAGCCAAATGTTTTAGGCAATCAGTTAGGACTTATGGTCCACCTCTTCTAAATTCTCCATGCTCTGTTTTGTATGTTACATTCATGTGTGCACAACTCTACAAGACTTCCTACCATACAAACTCTTCTCTCTGTAGGAGCTAGGAGAGGTAGTTATGCTCAGTGTTGATAATCAAGGAGGAAGTGTACATTCAATTCAAGCTAAATAAAGCTAGAACAAAGGTAGCATTGAATCTTCATAAATGTTTCTCCTTCAATAGGACAGTTCCTGTATGGAATGCCTAAAACATAAATATAAACATTTATATAAATTCAAGTCTATATCTACATACATAAATAGATATACCTAATAAATGGGTCAAAAGTAAAACATTTTGGAACACCTTATTTCTGAAAACTCTCCAAATGTCCCTATCTTTTTTAAAGCCAGACATCAGTGTAGGAAGTTCTTTGAAAGAGTCTAGATCCAAGAGCGCATCTTCCTTACCATAGAAGGAAAGTTCAAAGCTCTTAGTACAATGCAGTCAGAAACAAGATACAAAAGTACCTACTTCATAATTCTTGAGAATTACTTTTGTATGGACAATCACATATTGGTGCTGTGAGACAAACTAAAACGACAAGCTTTGTTAAGATATCAAACTGGGTAACAAATAGACTTTGAACCTTGCTCTTAAGGTTCAAGTTGCTACACAATTTTAAAATATTGATTATATTACCAGTGTTCTATAATATAGCTATGAAATGAAATTAAAACCAAAAGCATTAAGGGAACATTCCGTCAGCAAAATTCAGCATTCAAAAGCAAAGAAACAACAAAATTTGAGATAGGTAGTGCACTGTAAACTGGAGAAAGGAACAATATTTATTTTTGCTATAACCGCTCAATAAGCAAACTCCTTTCTCATTAATTCTGCAGAGACCATTTTGTGTGCTGAAGGCCTAATGGCTCAAAATACACGTGTGCTAATTTAGCGAGATCTATAGGCTTCAGGAAGCTTAACCAGGTTTTTGTTTTGTGAACAAATGTAAACTCAGAATAAGGCACAGATTTGTATGCTTTTAGGGATCTAGAAAGACAGAAAATAACAATACTTTATGAAGTCTAGGTCTTTTAAATGATAGATTAGGTTTGTTCTAAAAAGTACCTAATGCATAAATGGCAAATGCCAACACACTTAGAGAAGAAAGTATAAAGGCAGATGAAGAAAATTAGTCTGGTGAATGGAGCAGTAGCAGGAAAAGAGGCTTCCTGTATGGCTTCGTGACATTAGAAATGATGTTCAACACAACAGCTTAGTTGTCACATGTTGTTTCCACAGTCCAACACATTGCCAGTCACAAGTGATTCCTCCAGAAATCTCTCTTTAAACTATGGCATAGAACACATGAAAATGCAAAGCTTTTATACAAAGGTAATTCCCAAATACTTCCAATATGTAACCCATAGCAGAGGGAAGGAAATTTAAACAGAAAATTGTTAGGTCTGGATCTCAACATCAGAGGTGACATCATTTGTAGGGCAATTTATAGATGTTAGTTTTCAGCCCTCTATTTAAAAAATTGGGTAAAATTGCAGGAAGACTTAGTTTCCAGTCCTAAGTGCTTATAATCCTTTGTCTTTGGTTCTTTTTCAGTTAGGATCTGCTGCTTCCATGGCATTTTAGACACCATGTTTGCCTCAGTGTGAGTGTCCAGAGCTTCCCAGTGAGCAGCTCCAAAACAGCATTTCATTTCCTGGCATTAACCTACTTGAATCTCAGCCCTAAGCAGAGGTCAGCTTGAGGACCAAGGCTGGCTTTCAGCTGTGCAGAAAGTTCTAAGGAGAAAGACTCCTGTCAGAGTTACTCCGAGAGAGGTGACAGAAGAGTGAAATCCTCCCTCAAAACAAAATAATACAGTAAGTGATCTTCCAGACCTAGAGGTGGGTAACGACAACCTTTTTGGGGTTTTATTGTCCCTGTAGCAGCACATTTAGTTTTGCTGATGTTTCTGAAACAAGTCAGGATTACAGCACTAGACCTGATCACAGAGTAATGTCCAGCAATGAGCAGGAAAGCTGTTGATTCCTGGTTCTCTATGAAGACACACAATAACACGGGCACTGCTTCACCCTGGCATTAAACCAAAGCAGTACCATCTCTTCACAGCCTCTCCACAATCAGAATCTCACTCTAAAGTGACTTGCGGAGCAAACAGCAATCTCACAACAAAGCTACATTGCAAATGATGCAGCAGAGGTGCAAGGATGTGCAGAGCTTAAAGCGCAATTCTGTCTAAAACAGTTCTTGCTAAAAAGGAGAAATGGGGGATTAATTTGCTATAGTATTTGCCACAAAATGTATAACTGAATGTCTTCAATGATAAAAAGGCTATTAGATAAAGTGGAGCAGATAACATATTGATGTTAGGAAATATAACGTGATTCCTCTTGTAAAAGTATCCTGCCACGTGACGCAATGCAAGCTTTTGTGATATTGTCCATTATGATGAAATAGACACAAAATCAATGTTCCATCTAAAGAAAAGAGAAATCCTTCTCTGCAACTTTTGAAGAGAGCCTGTCCTGGCAACTGTAAAAACAATTAGTCTAGCTAAAGGATTAAAGGAAGGCCACCTCATTTCGGGCCCCATGACTGTTATGTGGTTTCTTTGGTTAGCACTGTTTATTTTGAGGGTTTCACAGACAAGTCTGTTTGCTTTCTGTTTACATTTGTCGCCATTGGGAACTATGAACCCCTCATATCTCAACTGGTATTAGTAATAAAAAAACATAGCTGGGGGCAGGCTGCCAACCGAATAAGGCAGTAACAGGCTGTGTTAGAAAACGTTAGGCCTGTTGCAGTGGTGATCAAGAACAAAAGAAATATTAAAATAAAAAGTAGTTTAAAAACCCTGACAATTTTTTCATAACAGATGACAGTAATACTACACCAAGACAGGTAATGGGCAGAGGGCAGAACTGAAATTATGGCTATCTCAGATTTCTTCAAAAGGAAGTGTTTCGAAAATTTTTTACCACCTGCTGAGTAGCTCTGGAAAGTCACCCTCAGAGAACAGCATCCCTTGGACAGTCTGGTGGTGTCCTCCTTGCACTGAAGAGGAAAAGCTTTTCTTACAACATATCAAATCTTGACCATTTAACCCTGTCTTTCTAGCTCTCAAAGTCAAATCACGGAAATCTAACAAAAAATATGACTACATATCTAACAATATTTGAGAAGTTTGTTAACACTTTCCAATTTCATCATAGCTGAGAAAGATGGAAAACATAACATTTAAAAACATTAAGCTTCCCCTTAATACACTGCATAAGTGTACGTCATAGACGTATGAAATTAAACTTGCTACCTCTTTCTTCAGCAATGGGGCCTGGAAATTTCAAAATGTCCTGTCAATCCTTCACCATGTATAACACAATTTACACTCTCCTCTTCCTCCTCCTCCTTCTCCTTTCCTAATTTTTTTTTCCCTTTCCCACCCCCTCTCTGCCTCTGTCTTCCATCCCTCTTCTTCTCCCTCTCCCCTTACATCCACAGACAGATAGACTTTGGAAAGGCAAGATCACCCAAAAAATATAGAGTAAGAATATATCATATAGAAATAATTTTTCACACTCAAATTAAGCTTCCACTCTTTCAGTGCACATACATCTGCAATGACCTCTAAAATTAAAGAATCTCAGGGACAAACACAATCATGAAGCAGGAGTGGTGTTTGAGAGTCTTATTTGACATTCAGAAGTCACTAAGTCCACCTAGATTTACTCTGACCATAAAAATTATAGCACCTTGGTGACACTTCAACATAGTTCCCATCAAATAATACTGAGGCTCTTGACTAGAAATCATGAGTCTCATCTTGAGACCAGGTGGATACTTTATCAATCAGCTGAAGAAGATTTTTGGGTATACAATTAAACAATTATGAACACTATCTGCTACTTGACTTCAAAATGCATAAGCCACATAGGAAGATGGGCCACTTACTTGCAATTTATCATCTCATATTTTCATTAAAAGACCATTCCATACTAAACTAACAGCAAGAACAAAACTTAAATGAGCTTGTCAGCAAGTCTGCACTAATGGAGACAGATGCTGTTCTGACCTCTACCTACTAGGGTCTGACATCTGGTTTAGATACCATCTGCCACCCGTTAGGGGTGTCACTTGAGAGTGATGTTACCGATGCATCACGATGGCCAACTGTTGCCATTTATACAACACTTACAGTTCAGCAAATGGAGGCAGAACTTGAATGAAGAAAGCATTCTGCTACTACATCTGCTGCAGAAAACTTGGCTCCTAACCTGACTGGCTATATAAAGTAAAAAAAATTCTAAATACTTCTCATGTGATAAGAATATTTAATTCAAGTCCCAAAGACAAAAAATGAAACTGTTTCATTTATCATCACAGTGATAAACTGAAATACCATAGTCTCACAGCTATCAACTGAAGACTTCTAAGAATTTCCTGTCACTCCTGTTATAAATAAATTACTAAAAGTACCAACCTTTTCCCTTATCTTCAGTGCTCTATCTTGCAGCATGGATATCTAACTTTTTACTGTTTCCTCTTTACTGTTCTAAGTAATTGGACATTTCTTCAATACAGTCCCTGCAGCACTCAGGAATGTTCTTTTGGGAGCTTAAACATTACAATTTAACTGTAATGTTAACAGTTTCAAACTTCCCAGTCTAANCTTCATGACGGAGTTACATCTGATAGAGTGTAGCCTTTTGAGATAAAACAGACTTAGTCTGTTTTTCCCTGACTGCCTCTACAACTTTGTTTCAGCAGAGGTTGACCATGATCTTCAGATGCCACCATAACACTAAAAACACAACGCGTCAAGAGAGATTCTTGTTCTCTCTTGCAGTGTATAAGTAAATAGTAGGATGCAGTTGGTGGTCTGAAAAAAATTAGAAATCTACAGAATGAAAATTACAAACAAAATTGTTATTCCTCCAACTTTACAAAAGGTAAAATGAGACCGAAAATTTAAATGGTTTAGTAACTGTTACATACCAATTTGTTCCTTAGTTACTTGCTTATGACAAAATGTCCCTATATATCTTCCACAGACGATCACCCACATTTCTACAATGCAAATATGATTAAAATAACAAAGATAAAATTTAATGTTTTAATAAGTATATGTCTGTAGATCTAGTTCAATATATGTGGTAAATAAAAGCAAATTAAGCAATGCCGCATGCTTATTGCGATCTAAATATTGTATAGGTGACAAAGCTGGAAACATTTTAATAGCAACATAATGTGTTATGCCTAAAAATATAAATTAAGTTACATGGCTTTAATACTAGGTTTGTTTCTATTTTTAAAAATCAGTATAATTAAAAAGGTGATGATGTATGGAATAAGACAATTATGAGAATAAGAGAACTATGTGCAATTCCATTATTCTTCCAACATTTAACTGCTCAAACAGAACACAATAATCCTATACAAAGAACAAAATGAACTTGAAGGAGGGGGAAATGAGGAGGGAAACAGAATTGAAAGATTGTATTTATCTTTCCCAACCTTCTCAATCATCCCTCACTTGATTATCTTACTTGCCGCTGGTCAGCTACTTTCCACTATTAAATGCTGTTGACAAGAATGTCAGTAATGCCCAGATTTCCTTCTCAAAAACAGGGTTTGCAAACATCAGAAGAATCTGTGCCTTAGCTCCTGAAGCACAAAGAGAAAGGCTGATGCTGTCAATGAGTTCCTACTAGTGGAAAAGGTATGTGTGCTCATCACAGACAGAAGAGAGAGATCCCACAACAGACGTGTAAAATCAAAGCATTGCATTTTCCTTTCAGGTTCACCCCTTTAGGACTACATCATGGCTTGCCTCAAAGGCTCAAAAGTTATATCAAATCTGACTCTGAAACTGTTTGCCTCCTCTACAACAAAGCAACATCACATAACAGAGAACTGGGCCTTCAAAATTCTGGCGGATGGAAATATTAAAGAATGCAAAGAAATGGTTTCTTTTTTGTTTAGTTTCATTGCCATAAGCACACAATACAGTCTGATAACCAGAGTAGACACCTGTAGGCATTCTAAAGATGCCCCTACTTCAAATAACAAACACTGTTCAGAATGGTTAATAATGATGAACTATATGGAGATAGAAAATGACTTTGTTTTGCCTTGCTTTAGGCATTTCTTTTTTTAAGTGAAAAAGATTTCTTGTCTTATATGGTTCCAAATGTAGCTTCAGCTAGCTAGAACAAGGAGTTGTGTATGGCCAGTAAAGCACTTTGAGACTGAAATTCAGAGCCCTGATCCTTCTGTTCTGCTGCAGACCTTCCAGCATCTGCCTGTCATAATATGTGTCTTACAGCACCTTCCCTTTTGCTGGTTGCATTACTGAATGAAAGTTGTGGTGGGTGCTTGTGGTGGGTGCTTCTGCTGAACTTAGTCACATCGGTCTACATTGTTCTCGGATTGCATGGGCCCCTCCAGGGAATTCACTTACACAGAAAGAGAATTAATTTGGAAAGACCATGTAATGTTAGAAATGGAATAGTCAAAGTATGATTCTTGGCTTTCAACAGTCATTCAGGACGTAAGCAAGATCAGCAGGATTTTTATAAGCTCTCTCTTTGACTCATGTTCTTAAACCGTGCCTGTATTACACTTTAGGTAACTACATTATATTTGCGATATTGAGGCTAATTCCATATTAAACATTTACTCAGACTGCATAGGAAGTCTCCAGGGGTTGAAAAAGAATTGGGAGGAAGGAAAAATATTACCACGACAAAAACAGATAAAAAGGTTTAAAAAAAGGCAGCACTTTAAAAAAATGCAAGAAGTCTGACAGCTACGTGGCTATTTTGTGTTTGCAGGAGGAGTGGATTAAATGCTATATTAAAGGAAAAAACTACATGGGCCAATGTAATGTTTCCCTATGGATCTCATGGTATCACTTTTAATGGTACTGCTCTTTGAAGTATGCTTTATGTATTTATCTTTTTTAATTTCTGTTTTAAAATTAAAGGGGAAAAATCCCCACAAGACTAGCAGTAGAAAGCATTAGTTTTTCTGCAATTTTTTCTAACCTTAAAAAAAAACAAAAAAAAGCAAATTAAAAAGAGGAAGTTTTATCTCTCCAGTCACTATTGGTGCTTTATCTCACAGCATTTTCAGTTTTGGTTTGACAATGTAACATATAAAGCATTTGCTGATTAAAGTAAGAACCAAGTATTTTGTAGTTTAATCTCATATGTGTATAAGAATCTGAATTACCACTCTTGCTAGCCCATCTGTTTCCCTGATTGCTGCCGGCTTCTCCACAGGGATAGAAAACAGTAATTTAGTTGCCTCATTATTAACACCTCTGATTTTTGCTGGCTGAGTGCAAATATGCCTGGTTCGTGAAAAAGCTATACTAGCTTTCAGGTCTCTACTCTTAGAAGGTCATTTAATGCTGGACAAGGGTGGAAAGTTGCTACCACTGGAAACTCTTGATAAATTTATTAAAGGAAAAGACAAAAGCTGGCTATGGTAATATAAGCTTCTGTATATAACCCTGCCAACATATTTGAATTCTGGCTTAAGTTTTTCTCCATCATTTAAGGAGGGGAGGGTGTGTGTGTGTGTTTGAGTTTGCTTTTTTCAGTTTATGGATCAATTGGTTGTCTCCAGGGAATTAGCCAAAATTACTACCATGAACTCCACATTGCAGATGTTTGGACATCACCTGAAGTTTTTCACTGAGAGAATTACAGTACCTTGAGTAATTGAGTAATTTTAAAAAAACTCATTTCACATTTTTAATAGTAGAATCTGGAGATACAAATTCTCAAAATCCAGCCATTATTCTTCTTTATTTCCTTATAATAAACAAAGTATATTTTCTTCATCAGTTCAATAGCCCTGAAAGGAGAAATACTATGAATTACAAGAAATGTGGATATTTATTCAAATGTTAGAATAAGATTTTGGGATGTCCAACAAACAGAATATAATTTCTGACAATATAGATTACTGGTTTACAAATAAATCAAAATACAGGATCAAAATAATATTAGCTTCATAATTAATTTTTCATTATCAATTGAAAAACTATTGTTAGGAATTGGAGCCTTTACTCTCATACAATAAACCAATCCTCATCAGGTAATTTAATTTGTGCAGCTGTGAAGAACATAAAAGATTCTTACAGGAAACATTTTGTCTGGGAGCTGTATGTTGGGGACCACTAATCTAAAGATATGTAAATAAGTTTTACATTTATCTTTAAGATGCTCTTCCTCTTTTTTATCTTCCACTTAATATTTAGTCCCTCTACCTCCTCTCTTTGAGTTTTCTGTTTCCATGCATGAAATACAGTTTCTGTAGAGATAAAAGTCCATAGTTTGATATCCAAGTGGTAGAATGTCTAAACATTTTGATAACATGAGTGGGATTTGAAGGGCATTTACACAGTGATTTCTAAATCGGAGGGATTGTCTTGTTGGATACTAGTCCACCAACACCGACATAAGTGCTAGAGAACCTATCTATACTTCAAGAAACAGTCATATTTCAGACTTATATCTTGCATCTGAAGTTGTTTATGAAGTTAATTGGAAAAAAAGTAAGATTTTTTTCATTACTAGTTAATGAAATTAATACTTTCTTAAAAGGGGAAAGTTATCAGATTCTGTCAAAGGAATTGCTACAAAAAGAGTGAATATGTCTCAAGTTGAAACTGATGTATAGTGTAGAAAGACCTAATCATTTTTTCACTCTTCCTGCCAGTAGATAAAGAACACTTACGTTAAGCTTGATGTGTTGCTTACTTTTGATATGAGAAAGCACAAAGACCTTTTGACTTGGCAGTGAACATAGCCACTCTTGAAAGGTTTCATCTTTTCTGTTGGACATTTCAAAAGGTAGTTCTGATAAAAAATTATTTTGTATTTCATGTAAAGTTTGTCTTATACTTGGCTTAGTCTTTTTTTCTGGCCAGCAGGACTGTGAAATGTAGAAGCACTTTCTCCAGAATTTTCACTGCGGTGATAGCACTCAGGAGACTGAGAGACGCCTACAACAGCTATCACACTCTTAACCAGTGAAAATGTTACAGTTGGGCAGCTGAAGCCCAGTCCAAATAAATTCAAAATATAACTTTTAGGGTAGATCATTCAAAACATAAGGCAAGGTGAAGATTTTTCCTGCAGTGCACAGTTGCCAGTTTTTTTACAGTCAAGCAGTGACATTTCTAGGCACTGTAACATCAGTTTACACCACAGTTAAATGGTGACTGTGCAAACAAGATGTGCAAGAAGGCATTTTTCTTTTTCTTCTTTTTCTTTTTTTTTTTTTCCCTGTGTGATAAAGCCCTACCATCTGAACATGATAACTCTTATCTAAAGAGATATTCTCATTGGTTTACTGGGACTCTTGTGTTTACAGTTTTGAGGCTATCTTGTTGCAGGGCACCCTAAATGTAGTTACACTTCAGGCCAGCTTAGAAATCAAAGCCAATATAAAAATCTGTGGCTTCTTTAATGAGTTGATTTCTCAGTGGGAATATATAACATGATAATTTCATGCTTTGCACTAGCTGCCTTTGGATGTCTGGGTGGAATTTAAAAGTTTGATATTTATCTATAAAAACCAAAATAGTTTGTTTTCTGCCTATTTGATAAACTGCTTCCCTTCTATGGTACAGCAGTAGACAGTGAAAAGCATTGCAGTAACATGTCCTCAGTTTAACCAAGTAAGTGGTATTTCTAGGTCAGTGGGCCATCTTCAATGTGTTCTCCATTGTCAATGTAGAAGAGATGGAAGGGAGTAACGACTAAGAAGGAAAGACAAAGGAAGGGTGTTTTGCCTCCTTAATAGCTTGATTCGTATTGCAACCTGGGGCTTTGTAAAATGCAAAACTTCACCTTGACAAGCTGAGGAAGGACTGCAGCTTTCTGTTTCTTATATAAGTGCTGCACAACATCAGGAAAAAGTATGTTCATTAGAGCATTTTTGAGACAGTTCAGAGCTGACCATGTACATTAAGAATCCTCTGAGCATGTGTGAAAGATTGGTGTGGGTCTATGCATGACATCTCAGAGGATCATATATGATTAGTGAAACTATGTAATTATCACTTTTGGGTGCCTCCAGGATCAGAATGTTGAACTACTGTGTTGGTTTTGGCAGAAATATTTTGATTGATCCTGCCTGCTAAAATTTAGTGCCACTTTCTTACTTGGGTTGTTTGTTAAGAATTTAAATATTATTTTGGATCTCTCTGCACTAGGAAGAGTAAGTCATCTCAATATACTGTAGACTTCTATCAGCTGGTCAGCTGAAATGTCTCATAGACCCCACTGCATATACTGAGTGCATTTCCGTGAGTGGAAGCTCAAATGCTCCTTACACGTGTAGATAGCTAAAGGTTTTAATCTCAAGCTTATTCCACTCCTACTCAGAGAATATGGAGGAAGCCACCAGAATGTGGAAGTATGCTTCATCATAGAGGAAAAACCATCTTTGTGTGCAGACGTGTCCACAGAGAGCAATGGACTGATAGCAGGTTCCAGATTCCTCTCTGTCAAAAGTCTCAAATTCCTCATCTCCAAGTATTTTGATTAAACCAGAAGCCAAGATGCCACCCAGTAATGTTCATTAACAGACATAGACAGTTTTCTTAATTGCATAATATTTATTTTTTAAATCCAATAAAGCTATTTCCCCCCAGTGATCTTGTTTAAACAGTAAGTAGTTTTTTATTTATTAATAACACACAACAATCCTGGGGTCTGAAATTAGTTGACTTCATCAACAATTTGCTCTTACTCCAGTTCACAAGCTGCAGATCTACTACTGATACGCACTGTTGGCATCTCCATCCCTGCTTATTGAAAGGAACACCGCATAAATTTGTTCTCCAGATTTCAAATGATTAATGGTACTTTTAACCCATAGCAGTAATTAAAGAAATGTATACACATGTATCATGGTTCAATCACAACTGGCAACTAAACCACACAGATGCTTGCTCACCCCCCTCAGTTTAGGTGGGGGAAGAGAATCAGAAAAAGTAAAAGTGAGCATCATTTGAGACAAAGACAGTTTAATAAGTAAAGCAAAAGCCACATCACACAAAGAAAGTGAAACAAGGAATTAACTCACTGCTTCCTGTCAGCAGGCAGGTGTTCAACCATCTCCAGGAAGGCAGGGCTCCATAACGTGTAATGGTTACTTGGGAAGACAAACACCATAACTCCAAGTGTCACACACACACACCACCCCTCTTCCTCCTTCTTCCCCCAGTTTTATATACTGAGCATGATATCATATGGTACAAAATATCTCTTTGGCCAGTTGGGGTCAGCTGTCCCCACTGTCTCTCCTCACAACTGCTTGTGTACCCCCTGCCTACTCACTGGCGGGGCAGTGTGAGGAGCAGAAAAGACTTGATTGCTTAGCATCAACCAAAAACATCAGTGCCCTATCACACTATTCCCATCCCAAATCCAAACCACAACATTCACATCCCAAATCCAAACCACAACATTACACCAGCTGGTAGCAAAAAGTTAACTCTATCCCAGCTGAAACCATGATAACATGGTAAATGTTCTAGTATTGATGGATTTTCCTCTCTTGGCTATAAAAATTTGGAACTGCTAAATAATTATACTAAGCTTGTAAATTTGGTCAAATAAGACTACATACTCTTCCCATATTTCACCTGTGATTTCGTCCAGTTTCTCTCTTAATTGTGAATGTAGGATACCATTGAAGTACTTGCTTTTTCCTTCAGAGTTTATTTTTTACTCCTATTTTCTTCTGGTTATCATTAGAAAGGATCCTGCAGTGCCTTTAACTTTCTAGTAGGCTAAACGATGTATCATTATGGAGACACCTAGCAAGAGTTTACATCCTCTGCATTAACTAGGGAACATTCAGATTTTCTCTGAACTTTTCCGAAACAGTCACGGAAAATAACTCACTCTGTGCTATTGTGGCTGCCCTCTCACACCCTGGACATCGATTAAAACCACTGAGAAATCCTGCAGCCATATGCACTTGTTGGCAACAAATCCTGACCTCCACCACCGGCCAGTGCAGGATCAACTACATCCACATCATTCTTTGTACATGCTTGTCTCATCTTTCTCAAAGGTCTCCAGCCTTCCCAGAAAAGCTATTCTAGAGACCTGTTGTTCTTTACTGCTAGGAAGCTTTTATACTGTTTGCCTGCTTTGTTGGACTCTAAATTTATGATGAATAAACCTAAACAATAAACTGGATACAAGTTATGTTCCTTAAGATACGCTAAGGAGATGCCTACTTCAAATTGTTCTATACTGTAAAGTATCTGTTTTGGAGTAGTTGTCAAACGATACGACACTGTTGTATTTCACACAACCACATTCACCTCCAGTTTTACAGACCTCAAAAAATGCTTAATTACTTCTCATGAACAAATACCTAAAAATAATGACTGGTGAAGTGATACTGCAGTCTGAGATTGTTTGATTCTTCCCTCATGTCTTGTTGTCCTTTTTCATTGCTTAAGTTGGAAATTGGCACAAATTTTATTTTCTCATGAGAAACCATTCACAACTGACAGAAAATCTAAATGTGATTGTACTTACATATTGTCATCTCTGTAATATTTTCATAGAGCTGATTCTTATTTTCATCACCATGAGATGGTCTTGAAATCGATCTACATACTGATCCCCTAATCCTTAAGTATCTCAAATTTTGCACTTCTTTTTAAGAGTTAGAAGGTCATTATCCAGTTCTTAACTTATCTAAGATTCAAACCTTAAAATTCTTCTCTCAGCCATTTCACACACAGGAAAAAATAAAATATTTAAAGATTAATAGCTCTCCTGTGCTAGAGAGTAAAAGTACTTTTTATGCAATGGCAATTCAAGAGTTCCTATTCTATGCCAGAAAAGAGCATTTTTAGATTTCATCTTATTTAAACTTTTCAATATTTCAAATCTTCCATCATATTTTCTTGGTCACAAGTTTCCCTTGCACAGCAAAGTACAAAAGTCATCTGATTTCTCTTCATGAAAGCTCTTATGCCACATGCATATCACTCCTATGGGACATAGTTTCCTCTCAAACATCTTTAATGAATAGAAAAAGACTTAAGCACATGCTGATCATTAAGTATGACCCTAAATCTTTTGGTTAGCTGAAATTCAAAGTTCTGGCACTATTGCAGCTCATTAGCTATTTTCTCTAGTGTTTTAGAAAGATAATATATAGATTTGGGCTTGTTTAACATTAACACATAAACTTCAAGGCAATTAAAATAGTAATTTTTAATGGCTTAGTTACAGTTGTAGGCACACCTTTCTATTTACTGAATACCGAGACAATAAACAAATTATTATTTACAGCCTGAAATTCTACTTCGTATAGTTCAGCACTATTGTTATTGTATATTATTAAAACCTGGTTAAACTGTAGCTGAGCCAAATTCATTGTATCAGGACACCAAAATAAACACTGAGTTATAGACTAGCTCGATTGCTATCTGATAAATTAAATGAATTTTTAGGAAAAAAAACCCCAACTACAAACAAATAAAAAAAAAAAAACCACCTTGTTTGTTCTGATACTGAATAGCTGCTTAAATGCACGTGTGAATCCCAGACCAGCTGCATTAAATTTATGATGCTTGTCTTTAATCAGTTCTCTCTGAATCAGTTCTTTCTTATTCAAGACAGTATCTTAAAAGATCTTTTATCACTGTTGTTAAAAATGTTACAAATAAAAACAGAGTGTTAGCTGAGGAGTTACTATCTAGAAACAGGAAATTCACAGTTTTGCACTTCTTTTGTTTCTCTCTTCAACCTGATTAATATCTGATGTGATCAATAAGAATCATATCAATTAAACATTGCTATATTCAGATGTTGGTAAAAAGAATTAAATACATCTCTTTCTCTGCTGATAACAAAAAAAGGTAACTTTTTTTTTCTTTTTTCTCAGATGTATCTTAAATGAATGTGAATTAAGAGAATGGAATTCTTTAGGACACAAGTGCAAATAATTACTAGATTATACAATCAGTGATTTAAGATCAGTTTATCAGACATCTCTAAAAGTTATCACTGAGGAGACATCATTAAATAGCATCTACTGGAAAGCTGGAGGGTTTGGTTGTAGCCTTAATTGCTATCTAAGCAATGCATGATATACCCGTACCCCTTTTAGAAAACAGTGACTCTGAAAAGATACATAACTTTTCAAGTAGAAAATCAGCTGACAGTGACCTCACAGTGAGACTCTGTGGAGGAATATCCTTGGATCCGTAAACAATTCCTACAGAAGAGTAGGAATTTGATTTTAACCCTGAACAAAGGGGTTTTAAGTATTCCAGCGTTAAAGCATAGCAGTCACAACAAACAGAATCAGACACCTTATTCCAGGATGGAGATGCCTTACAGCAGGAGACTTACATGCTTTTTTTCTCTTAAAAAACAAACAAACAAACAAAAAACCCCCAAACCAAACCAACAACAAAAAAAAAAGAATATCAGGAGATATATAGTGCATAAATATCATCTTCCGTACTGCCTTCTTTTTTTTTTTTAAAGGCCTCTGGAAGAAGTGTCAAAGCTATTCCAGTGATGAGATGAAGACAGAGATCAAAGCAGAAATGAAGACACAGCCCTTCACAGTGACAGTGATTAGTCATCGCAGCAGCTAACCATTCAGTACCAACTGATTCTATATGTCTCAAAGTCCTCAGATTAAAACTGGCTAATTCCATGGAAGTTGTCTCTTAGTCAAACCCAGACCTTCAAATCTGTAGGTAGTGTAGCTTGATGACAAGTTTCAGTTAAGACCAGGGGTAACTTTGCTGGATTAAAATTTAAGTGTATACAAGGGGCTACAAGGACGTTAGCTAATCTAACGGGCTCCTGTAAATTCAGAAGGTATGTATTCAGAGGGTAACTACATTGCCTCCTTTTCCTTTTTTGTTATAGTTTTTGGCAGCTAATGTTTATATATCCTGGACTGCAGGCATGCAGTCATCATGCAGTATCATTTCAGCAAAGAGAAATAATGCTTTTTCTGGACCATTCCTGTGGTTATTTGATTTTTCTAGTTGGACCAATACTAGATAAAGCAAAGCCATCTTCATCCATGTGGTGTTTAAGGCACAAATGGGACTTTGAGCAAGAGAATACCAGTTGGATGTCTATTACAAACTTTGTTGTATTACATAGAAACCACTGCTCTCAATCTTGGGTGGTTTTAGTATTTTTTTTTTCTGATTTTTTTTTTCTTCAGATTTCAGCTTTGATTAGATTTGCCATATGAAACTGATCCTCCTCCTAGTCATCTGAAGAAAACACTCAGGATGGAAAAATAGTCCCGGTGGAGTTAAATTTGAAATTATGATATTAGAAGGTAATATGTTGCAATGTCCAGGATGTGTGAGGGTAGAAAGGGAAATAGTTACAGTGAATGAAACCACAAGAACCTCCCCTTAGAAACAAGGTTAAAAACATGTTTTTAGGAGACCGTTAATTTACTACTTGCTAAAAGCTGTGGTATCACTTGTCTCGGCTGAGGTTTTAAAACCTCTGCATTAGCAATCCCAAGAAAATTATGAGGCTTGGTATATTAATTACAATAGCTTACTTTGCTCACTCTGCAGGTAAGTAGGGGGTTTTGTTGGGTTTTTTGATGTTTGGTTTGTACTTTTTTGTGTATGAAGGAAGGCAGTGCTAATTTTTAATCAAGGATGAAAGTGTCAGTTGCTCAGTTTTACTTTGTAGAGTCTTCAAGCTTCTGTTTTACGGAGGAAAGCAAAAATGAGAAAAAAGTATGAAAGTACTTAGAAGAGTAGGTAGAAATTAAAATTACACCTGACTGACACAAAATTAAAATTACATGTGAATGAAAAGGGAGAAAAATATGGGTTCATTTTTGTATGTTAGGAGTCTATACTGATGTTTCTATATATAGGTCAAATGGACAACATATTAATTAGGATTTTAAAAAAAATGTGTCTTGGAGTACTTGTAAAAGTGTCTATATTCATGTACACCAAGAAATTTATAAGAAAAAACAATAATAAGAAAAAAATCCATAAAAAATAATTAGAACTATTATTGCCATCTGTTTCTCTTTACAAAGTTA